>ONZH01011040.1:0-48791 GCA_900303285.1 Rhinella marina | reverse complement strand
TCTCTGTTAGGCAGGGATCACCCACAAAGAACCCAACAGCCCTTCTAAGGGCTAGAAGACTTTTTTTTTTTTTTGTCACTTGGCTGGCTGGCACTAGTAGTGCAGCTATCGCCATGTATAACCCCCTTTTATTTTTTTATGTTATATCTCAGTGATACAAATCCATTGCACACAGCAGTGTGGAACCATTCTGTGTGTCACAGTTCAGTACACTCACTATTTTCTGTCCAGGTGACACTTTCTGTATGTCACCGAATACAACCAAGTAATTTGCTGCCTGTCACGTGTATGGCTTCATCCCAAAAATCTCTGTGCGAACATTTGTCTGGGTCGCAGTCTAAATAGCTACCGTCAGTAGGGTGTCAGTTAGCTCTAGCGATAGTTTCTGCACGTCACGTTCCCAAAAAAACAAAAATCCAAAAAAAAATATACCAAAAAAATAGTTTTTTTGTTGTTTTAGCTGAGTGATACAAATCCATTTCACACAGCTGCGTGTAACCTTTCTGTGTGTCACAGTTCAGCACACTCACTCCAAACTGTATATTCTGTCCAGTTGACACTTTCTGTACGTCACAGAATACAACCAAGTCATTTGCTACCTGTCACGTGTAAAGCTTGATCCTAAAAATCTCTGTGCAACATTTGTCTGGGTCGCAGTCTAAATAGCCACCCTCAGTAGGGTGTCAGTCAGCTGTACGATAGTTTCTGCACGTCACGTTCCCAAAAAAACAAAACTAAAAAAAAAAATATAGAAAAAAAATTAGTTTTTTTGTTCTTTTAGCTGAGTGATACAAATCCATTTCACACAGCTGCGTGTAACCTTTCTGTGTGTGACAGTTCAGCACACTCACTCCAAACCGTATATTCTGTCCAGGTGACACTTTCTGTACGTCACCGAATACAACCAAGTCATCTGCTACCTGTCACGTGTAAAGCTTGATCCTAAAAATCTCTGTGCGACTTTTGTCTGGGTCGCAGTCTAAATAGCCACCCTCAGTAGGGTGTCAGTCAGCTGTACGATAGTTTCTGCATGTCAAGTTCCCAAAAAAACAAAACTAAAAAAAAAATATAAAAAAAAATATTGAAAAAAAATTAGTTTTTTTTATTGTTTTAGCTGAGTGATACAAATCCATTTCACACAGCTGCGTGTAACCTTTCTGTGTGTCACAGTTCAGCACACTCACTCCAAACCGTATATTCTGTCCAGGTGACACTTTCTGTACATCACCGAATACAACCAAGTCATTTGCTACCTGTCACGTGTAAAGCTTGATCCTAAAAATCTCTGTGCGACATTTGTCTGGGTCGCAGTCTAAATAGCCACCGTCATTAGGGTGTCAGTCAGCTGTACGATAGTTTCTGCACATCACGTTCCCAAAAAAACAAAACTAAAAAAAAAATATAAAAAAAACAATATAGAAAAAAAATTAGTTTTTTTGTTGTTTTAGCTGAGTGATACAAATCCATTTCACACAGCTGCGTGTAACCTTTCTGTGTGTCACAGTTCAGCACACTCACTCCAAACCGTATATTCTGTCCAGGCGACACTTTCTGTATGTCACCGAATACAACCAAGTCATTTGCTATCTGTCACGTGTAAAGCTTGATCCTAAAAATCTCTGTGCGACATTTGTCTGGGTCGCAGTCTAAATAGCCACCGTCAGTAGGGTGTCAGTCAGCTGTACGATAGTTTCTGCACGTCACGTTCCCAAAAAAAAAACTAAAAAAAAGTATAAAAAAAATATAGAAAAAAAATTAGTTTTTTTGTTGTTTTAGCTGAGTGATACAAATCCATTTCACACAGCTGCGTTTAACCTTTCTGTGTGTCACAGTTCAGCACACTCACTCCAAACCGTATATTCTGTCCAGGTGACACTTTCTGTACGTCACTAAATTAAACCAGACTGAACAATTTTGTGGGTTTCAGTACACCAGGCCCATTTATTTTATTTTTTTTATAGAATACACTTATATACAGAAAATGTTGAACCCCAGGGCTAAGGGTCGAGGACGAGGGCGTGGGCATTCAATTACTGCAGGGGGCAGAGGCCGTGGTCCTGGACAGGGTGAGACAGTACCTGCTGATGAGGGAGCTGTGGAACGCCGCAAAGCTAAAATCCCTAGCTTCATTTCTCAACTTACAGGGACACGTGGTAGAGGACTGTTGAAACCACAACAGTGCGAACAGCTGATCTCGTGGATTGCGGATAATGCTTCAAGTAATTTGTCCACCAGTCAGTCTTCCACGCAGTCCACCCACGTTACCCAAGGGAGCACTCCTCTGGCTCCTCCACCTCAACCTCCTTCCCCCTCCCAGGAAAATTTGGAATGCGATCCGGCATACTCTGAGGAACTGTTTTCTGGACCCTTCCCAGAGTCACAAAGCACTTCTCAGGTTGCTGCTGACCTCTTTCCCGATGCCCAAGTTTTCCAACTGTCGCAGTCTGTGGGTGATGATGATGATGATGTTGAGTTAGTGGAAGAAGTTTGTAAAGCGGTGTCGGACGATGAGGAGACACGGTTGTCAGACAGTGGTGAAGTTGTTGTAAGGGGAGGAATTCCGAGGGGGGAGCAGACTGAGGAATCGGAGGATGACGAGGTGACTGACCCGAGCTGAGTTGATATGCCGAGTGAAGACAGTGCTTCTGAGGAAGAGGCGAGTGCTGCACCAGAACAGGGTGGAAGAGGCAGTGGTGTGGCCAGAGGGAGAAGCAGGGCCAGAGCTGGTGCATCAGCAGCAACTGTTTCACGTAGTGAAGCTCCCGTGGCGAGGCCTAGATGTTCGCAAGTCTGGAGGTTCTTTAAAGAAAGTGAGGATGACCGACGGACTAAGGTGTGCAACCTGTGCCACACCAGGATCAGCAGGGGTTCCACCACTACTAGCCTAACCACCACCAGCATGCGCAGGCATATGAGTGCTAAACACCCCACTCAATGGAACCAAGGCCGTTCACCACCTCCTGCCGGTCACACCACTGCTCCTTCCCCTGTGGCACTCGCTGCCTCTGCTAGTCAACCCCCTGCGTCACTCGCTGCCTCTGCTAGTCAACCCCCTGCTCTGGACCCCAGCACGAGCGCCTCCCGCCGGAAAACCACACCTTCGCCTCCACGATCCTCCACAGTGTCCACCAACGTGTCCCAGTGCAGTGTTCAGCTGTCTTTACAGCAGAAGCTGGAGCGCAAGAGGAAATACAGTTCCACCCACCCACATGCCAAAGCCCTCAACGTCCACATCTCCAAATTGCTTAGCCTGGAGATGCTGCCCTATAGGCTGGTAGAGACCGAGGCCTTTCACAATCTCATGGCGGTTGCTGCCCCTCGGTATTCGGTCCCCAGCCGCCACTATTTTTCCCGATGTGCCGTCCCAGCCCTACACCAGCACGTGTCACAGAACATCATCCGTGCCCTGACCAACGCTGTTTCTGAGAAGGTCCACCTAACCATGGACACGTGGACAAGTGCTGCCGGGCAGGGACACTATATCTCACTGACGGCACATTGGGTTAACTTGGTGGAGGCTGGGACCGAGAATGACCCTGGGGCCGCTCATGTACTGCCCACACCGAGGATTGTGGGGCCTACCTCGGTCACGGTCTCTCAGACGTACTATGCCTCCTCCTCCAACCCCTCCTCCTCCTCCACCTCCGAATTACCATCCGTGGGCACGGCGCCTTCAGTCGGTAGCTCTAGGCGCAGCAGCAGTGCCGTGGGTAAGCGCCAGCAGGCGGTGCTCAAACTGCTGAGCTTAGGTGACAAAAGGCACACCGCCCAAGAGCTGTTACAGGGCATCACGGCGCAGACCAATGTGTGGCTGGCACCGCTGAACCTCAAGCCAGGCATGGTTGTGTGTGACAACGGGCGTAACCTGGTGGCGGCTCTGCAACTCGGCAGACTGACACATGTGCCATGCCTGGCCCACGTGTTCAATCTCATAGTTCAGCGGTTCCTCAAGACATACCCCAATCTGTTTGATTTGCTCACCAAGGTGCGCTGCATCTGTGCGCATTTCCGCAAGTCGACCAAAGATGCTGCCACTCTCAGGGCAGCGCAGCGCCGCCTACAACTGCCCGCTCACCGACTGTTGTGCGACGTGCCCACGAGATGGAATTCTACATTAAACATGTTATCCAGAGTTTACCAGCAGCGCAGCGCAATTGTAGACTGCCAGATGTCAACTTCCACCAGAACTGGTAGTCAGGTCAGTCAGATTCCTCAAGTCTACAATGAGGAGTGGACGTGGATGTCTGATATCTGCCAGGTGTTGAGCAACTTTGAGGAGTCAACACAGATGGTCAGCGGCGATGCCGCCATTATCAGCCTCACCATCCCGCTGCTTTGCCTGTTGAAAAACTCACTGCTCAGCATCAAGTCGGATGCTTTGCGCTTGTCACAAGAGATGGTGGAGGAAGATACGTCGCTTGATAGCCAGAGCACCCTCCGGTCTGTTTCTCAGCGCGTATCGGAGGAGAGGGATGAGGATGAGGAGGAAGAGGAGGAGAATGTCGGCGAGACAGTAGAGGGTACCAGTGCTCAGTCCTTAACTCTTGAGCGTGTAGGGGCTGAAGAGGAGGACTTGGAGGAGGAGGAAATGGAGAGTCAGGCCAGTGAGGAGAGGGAATTCTTGCGTGTTGGGACTCTGGCGCACATGGCAGACTTCATGTTAAGTTGCCTATCCCATGACCCTCGCGTTAGAAGAATTTTTTCAAACACCGATTACTGGGTGTTCACTCTCCTGGACCCACGATACAAGCAGAACCTTTCCACTCTCATCCCTGCAGAGGAAAGGAGTATGAGAGTGAATAGATATCAACAGGCCCTGGTGCACAAGCTGAAACAATTCTTCCCATCTGACGCCGCTAGCGGCAGAGGGCATGGTTCTGTGGGCCAAGTAGCGGGGGAGAGGAGGGGAGCAGGCAGCTTGTCCAGCACTGGCAGGGGAACGCTCTCCAAGGCCTTTGCCACTTTTATGTCACCCCAGCAAGACACTGTCACCTGTCCCCAGTCTAGGCAGAGTAGGGGGGAGCTGTACAGAAAGATGGTGAGGGAGTACCTAGCTGACCATACCAACGTCCGTAGCGATCACTCTACTCCATACAACTACTGGGTTTCAAAGCTGGACACGTGGCCTGAACTGGCGCTGTATGCCTTGGAGGTGCTGGCCTGCCCTGCCGCTAGCGTGCTGTCAGAGCGGGTATTCAGTGCAGCTGGTGGCGTCATCACCGATAAGCGTACACGCCTGACAGCGCTGACAGGCTGACGCTTATTAAAATGAACAAAGCCTGGATTTCACCGGAATTCAAATCTCCTCCGGGGGAAAGCAGCTAAAGATTTAAATAACTTATGTATCCGATTCCTCTTCTCTACTCCTCCTCCTCCTCCATATCGTCTTTGCCTAACGCTGACCCAAAAAACGCCATTTTTTAGAGGTCCAACTGGCACTCTTTTACCACAATTTTTCAGGAGGGCCCCCTACAGTCCCTCTCTTCAAACAATTTTTCCGGAGGTCCACCTACAGGCCCTCTCTCCAAACAATTTTTCCGGAGGTCCACCTACAGGCCCTCTCTCCAAACAATTTTTCCGGAGGTCCACCTACAGGCCCTCTATTCAAACAATTTTTCCAGAGGTCCACCTACAGGCCCTCTCTTCAAACAATTTTTCCGGAGGTCCACCTACAGGCCCTCTCTCAAAACAATTTTTCCGGAGGTCCACCTACAGGCCCTCTCTCCAAACAATTTTTCCGGAGGTCCACCTACAGGCCCTCTCTCCAAAAAATTTTTCCGGAGGTCCACCTACAGGCCCTCTCTCCAAACAATTTTTCCGGAGGTCCACCTACAGGCCCTCTCTCCAAACAATTTTTCCGGAGGTCCACCTACAGGCCCTCTCTCCAATTCCAGTTTCCAGTTTTATTTGCGCAAACTGCGTAAATTATTATGTTTGGGATAGGTGTGAAAAATAATATTACCTGCGTATCTATATTGCCCAACATTGGATAGAAGACCAAACACATGCTGCCAACAGGGTTCCGCAAATTCCTGGTCCACCCGCAAATTCCTGGTCCACAATGTCAAGGAGGTCCAGGTTCTGTTGATGAGCAACAAGTCCTTCTGTGCTGAAATCGCCGACAACGTCTCCATCTAAGAACCTAAAGACCATTGTGGAGAAAGCGGCACAGCTCGCCATCAAAGTGACGAACCCCAACGCCAGACTGCGCAGAGAAGATAACGAATAAATATCTGGTTATAAAAATGCTAAATAAAAGTTAAATAAACACAAAAAAAATTGATCTGTTCCTGTGCCTGATCCACCCAAGTTGAATCTGTCCCATCATGAGAATGTCCCCCCAAGGAGTCCCCACTGTAACTTGCTTCCCATACAACTACCTCACCCCCCGACACCTGTGTCTCGCCATTGTCCACCACCTCCTCAGACAACACTGGTAAATCCCCACTGTCAGCACACGGAAACAGCAAAAGGTCTTGCGAATTGGGGCAGAGAATGTTCTGGGCTAGCACATCAGGAAAGGGGTGACTATGGGGTTCCAGGGAGTACGTGACCACATGCAATATCCATTTAAAAGTCATGCCACACTTGATCGAGCTCATAACTGACAATTGTACCGGTTGATGCTAAATTTTTAAGTTGGGGTCCTGCGTCGTCATTCTAACTACAGCCGGCTGTTGTCACCACCACTAACGCTTGCCCAGGGGGCACTCCTCTGGCTCTTCCAGCGAAACCTCCTTCCCCCCAGCCTGCCCCCCACCTACAGGCCCTCTCTCCAAACAATTTACGTCTTTGTCCTATCTTTCTCTCTCTCCAAACTATATTTCCAGATAGCTGCCATATACGGTATTAAACTGAGTAGTATACATAGAAGACATACCACACTTGATCAATCTCATAATTTACGACTGTACCGGTTGATGCTAAATTTTTAAGTTGGGGTCCTGCGTCGTCATTCTAACTCCATCCAGCTGTTGTCACCACCACACACGCTAGCCCAGGGGGCACTCCTCTGGCTCTTCCAGCAAAACCTCCTTCCCCCAGCCTGCCCCCCACCTACAGGCCCTCTCTCCAAACAATTTACCCGGATAGGGGACGTATTAGATATTGTACTGATTTTTTTTTGTTTCTTCTTTCTTCTCTGACCTGTGATAGGCAGAGAATAGACACGTCCCCTTAGCTGCAGTAGGAAAGACACTCCCCTGTCCAGAGGAAGCTCTTTTTCCGTTTTCCGTGGTCGAAAAATCCATGAAATATAAGTTCCCAAGATAGGGGACGTATACGGTATTAAACTGAGAAGAATCGATACCATACCGGTTGATGCGACAGTTTTTCCAAATCCATTCCGGCTGTTGTCACCACCACACACGCTAGCCCAGGGGGCACTCCTCTGGCTCTTCCAGCGAAACCTCCTTCCCCCCCACCTACAGGCCCTCTCTCCAAACACGTATTAGATATTGTACTGATTTTTTTTTAGATCTTCTTTTAATTGCCTCCTGCGATAGATGGGAATCAAACCCGGGTCAACTGCTTGGGAAGCAGCTATGCTCACCACTATACCACCAACAGCCACAGCAACTGATAAGAACAGATACTAAACTTGATGTCAGCTGCAGTGCCAGCATGAGCAGTGGTGTCACCTGCAGGCGGTGATTTTCCTTCGTTGCACCTAGTTGGGTGCTTCCCTAACATGTGATGGGTATTTGCATCGCCTTTCTTGGTCTGGGTGAGCACAATTGCCATGAGGGTAACCACCAGGCTGTTGCCTGAGAATTTGGAGTAATGGTGGGATTAGGCAGCCTCAGAGGCCTCCATGCATGCTGCCCCTGCTGTTTCCTGTCCATTTCCATGGTGTTTCCATCATTTTCTGAGGTTTCCAGGTTTTCACCCAGCCTTCCCTAGGCAGAGCCTTGGTCCCCTGCAAAAAATGCTCGAGTCTCCCATTGACTTCAATGGGGTTCGTTACTCAAAACTAGCACCCGAGCATCGGGAAAAGTTTGACTCGAATAACGAGCACCCGAGCATTTTAGTGCTCGCTCATTTCTAGTCATAAAACTTTTATTTTGATGGAGGATGTGCCTGGGGTTCATTTTATGGTCAGTACAGAGTGTGAGATGTGACACCCAAGCCTGGATTCCTCTTGCCTTCAAAGAACAACAAACTGACCTTTTTATGCAAAGTGAACTTCTCCTTATCAAGCAGGGACGTTGCTATCCCAAAGCATCTGGGATTAGAGCCCAAGGTGTTTTAACCAGGGCCCTGAACATTGCGACCACAGGAGTATGACCAGGATAAAACTGTTGGGGTACCTTTATGGGGAGAATAATGGAAAAGTCATCAACCTAAGATTATCTGTGTGCCAAACTCTGAAGAGATGAGATGTGGCTGGAAGAAGTCATCATGGTCAAATGGAGAAGAGGAAAAAAGAACATCTACATCAGAGGAAGCATCACTTTTGAGGTACTTAATATAATAGGTATGTGGTGCTGTATATTCCTCTATGTTGGATAGTGCTGAATGTAATGTCCATTCTGAAAGTAAAATATGACTTTAGTGCTAGGACATGTGTGGGGGTGGAGGGTCACTTGATTTGAGAATTTGACACATTTGAGAATTTTGATTTGATTTGAGAATTTGTGATTTGTGATTTGAGAATTTGACAGTCCTAATAAATTTAATAGACTATAGATCTTCAAGGAGTAATGCCTAAAAGTAGTATGTGTCACTGTGTACTTGTATGTAAATGGATCAGCATCTCAATGGCCATACCGACTGGTGGTGACAACGTCCATTTGTGGTGTGTGAACTGTGTGTGATGTGTGACTGGGGTGTGATTTATACTCAATTTATAGCCTGAAGTGGAAAGAGCATGCAAGATTGAGTGATTGGAGATCAACCTATTGTAGTTACTCCAACATCACTTGCATGGACAGTGCATACATTACACCCATATTTACTAAAACTGTCAATTTTAAAATCAGATGAAATTAAGGGGCAGTTGGAACAATTTGCAACAAATATATTAAGTAGCACATAGTCTCTATCAGAAATGAAATCTACACCTGTTGTTTGCAACAGTGGCATCTATTTTAAAAAATGCATTTGGCATTCACATCTACATGTCTAAATTTGTCAAGGGAAAAAGAAAGTTGCAAATAACATTAAAGACTCCCATGTCATCACTTTCGACATAACCCAAACTGCATAATAAATGTAATAAATGTGAGCCCTTGGGTCTAAAAGGTAATGTAGCAGTCTATAAACTTTAATTTATGAAACTAAATAGAAAAAAAGAAACATTGAAAGTCAAAACTGGACAATTGTGATGTGGAAGTTTTGTGAGTCTAAGCCTGAGATCTTTGGCAGTAACAGAAGTCAACTATAAAAGAATATTAGAAACACGTCTTCAACCATCAGTCAAGCATGGTGGAGGCTCAGTGCAAGTTTGAGGATGTATAACATCTGGTGTTCAGAATTTGTTTTTGGTTGACAGCATCATGAATTCTGATGAGTACACATTTTTATATTCTGTACCCTCGAAGGACCCACTCTCCTTCTATACCGAACCAGATGACATCTACTATTATATCAATTGAAAACAAAAGTGTATTGTAATTTTTGGTTTCTCTGACCAATGCTTAGCATTGCCTACAAAAACAAAAGAGATGACCGACCCTCTGCTGCTGCCGAAAATGTCTGCTCAGCTAATCACTGACTGAGGTGGGTCACTTCTGTGGAGGGAACAAGAAACGGAAACCAGCATCATTCTGGGGAGTGTTGGAATGGGAGTAATGGTGGATCAGTTGAGGTGAGAATGACTTTTTTTATGCCACTCTCAGTCTGAATCCCTTTAATAACGAGCTCTGTTTTCGAATACATAACTTGACCTGAACATAAACCCATTCCAATAAGTTAAATTGTTAAACAAAAACTGCAGTGCTGAGGTTAAACTCCAGCACTGCGACAGGCTTCTGTTTTATAGGCAGTTCTTTTAATGTGCTGCTTTGTAAAATCATTAACTACGAAGATATCATCTCTCCTGCCTTCAGCCAGAATCAGTCAGTGTATGCAAATGACTACATAGACCAAATGCAAAATCTTCAGCCTTGATTATAACTTATGTGCTATCCATCCATGCTCATTAAAATACTAAATAATATGTAACCTTTAACCTCCAGTCGCATTAAGAAGGAAACTTTTTACAATTCTGACAATTTTTGCTTTCATTTTTGCTTTTAATTTTGAGGTTTTTGCACTTTCTGTATGTTAATTATAAAATTTGTAATAAAATGAAATAATCAAAGGGATAATTAACCTTTATCTACTGCATTCATACAATATGGATGGTGTCTGGATGCTCCTCATCACTGCCCATCTGCTAATGTGCCTCGCGCACATGACTGTAAGATGGAGTCTTAATGGGGTACCCATAAAACAGTTCTCTCACTGGAAATCAAAGAGTTAAAAAATACATAATAATGAGGATCAACATGGTGAATAACAGTTTTATTGTCTGCAGAGCTTGGAATTTTCATCTCTACCATTTCCAGAGCGCACAGCATGCTAATGAATTTATATGACTCCAACAGAAAGAAAGAATGGTATCACACTTCAGATGCCACATAAGGCCTACACGTCAGTGACTCATGGACATTTCCTGTCCGTGTTCTCCATTGACAGCACACGTGTGCATTGATTTTAATATGTTTATTCACGCATTCTTGTTTTTCCCATTGGCACAAGTAAAACAATGGATTCCACTACTTTGGTCTGTGGTGGGGAACAAACATGCCCATTGAAGTCTAAAATTTCTTGAAAACCACTAACAGAGGACAAAAAATTGACATGGGGACCAAACACGGATTCTTCACAGATATTGTCAGGAATGAAACACTGTCTTCTAACAGACATCCTCATGGACTTGGACATATAAATGAGCCCTAATGGTGGAATTTTCAATAGAATATTTGGTTTTAGGAGATAATATTTCCAAAATATTGCACCTGATGGAGTACTACACAGGGACCTCCATGTACCACCATTCAGCACCCTGCATATGGCTTCAGGTATGACACCTAATATCTAGTAGCAAATCTTGTGCTACACATTGGCAGAGCCAACTTTGAGGTTGTACAGAGCCATAAACACACCTTTATGTGTGAGCATAAAATGAAACAGACCAAAACAGCACATACATTTTAGAATCAATGTAAAGATCATGTAAAGATAAATTGTGTGTGATTATTGTTAATAGTTCATGCTTTTAATAGAGTAAGGATGCATTCACACTGTGTTCCTGCTTTGCCGTATTTCTTTTGGCATAAAAAATGGAACTAAAATCCAGCACAAGGAAGACTGGAAATAGTCCCAACATTTTCATAGAGACTTTTATGATTCTCCTTTGTACTAGAATATGTTCCTATTTTTAATAAAGTAACAGGTATGGCATCACAACCACCTGGTGACAGCCACCTACACTGCCTCACAGGACTCGAGTAACTTTTTGAGCAGTCACTACTTGGTATGTATTCAATTTTAAATATACACCATCATGTGTGTTGCAGAATACTACAGTCCTACTTAACCAGGTAGTAGTTTATATTCTTTGTACAGGACTATCAAAGCAAAATTTTGCCAAAATATTCTCTCGACGGTGATAACACAACCTTATAACATTTTATATCCTAATGAAGTAATAAAGTAACAATCTCCCTGCACTCGCTGATTATAAACGCATTTGCCTTTTTCCATGTTAAAGGGGTTCTCTGGGAATTCATAAAATAAAATTAATGCAAATACTTAAATTTTACATTATTATAAATATATTCCCAAATACTTTTCATTTGTAATAATGGCTCATTTTGCCTAGGAAGCAATCAGGAAAATAAAATGGCTGCCATCCTATTAGTACACATAAAGCCTGTCCTAATCACACAGGGGGACAAGTTACTTCAGAGCACGGAGCTAAAGAGCTGCCTCATCCCCCTCTCTGCTCTGCTTGTCAGGGATTATGATCCTGAATACAGCTGATTCTTTGTAGGAATGGAGTTCATGAGGAGACAGCTGAAGTACAGAGAGGGTGGACCAGACAGACTGTGGTAATGTAACCAACTGCATACTACTGCTGCTACTAGTCAACCGATTCGGCTAAATCGAATTCAAATAAAATTTTGAATAATTCACTCCTTTCAGTTCAAGTTTCTGAAGTCTTTTCCTGAAGTCTGTTTTGCCAAGTTCTGCTGTCTTCTGTCTGTATTCTTGTACTGAGCTGTCCTAGTGTTGCTCATGTATTTGCCTTATCTGAACAATGTCCATGTTCCTGAAGTCTGTATGACCAAGGTCCTGAAGTCCATTCCTGAAGTCCATCTTGCCAAGTTCGGCTATGTTTGAACAGTGTCCAATTTCCTGAAGTCCATATGTCCATAAGTAAATGAAGTCCGTTTGTCTGGGTTCCTGATCTGTTCGTTGTGCCCACTCTGGGGTACTACAGGATTATATGATGAATGCCGAGGAGGAGCCAGAATAAAACCCTTGGGTTTGGTCCAACGTCAAACCGTTTACATGGCACAGTGTTTCCACAACTATTGTCCGTACAAATGTTTATAACACTGTAGTGCGGTATAGAGATTTTTTCCTGATCCCAATGGGTCTCACAATCACTATCTTAAATTGTAGAGCAAATGAATGTATGTTTTTTTTCAGAATATGTTCTGAAAAAGAGGCAACAGTGTTAACCACCAAGCTACCATGCTGCCCACATGTAATCTGGGCTACAGTCTTCACTAAAGTAAAATGTACCTAAATGGAGCCTTACTGACACAAAATGATATATTGCAACATACCATAACCAGACAGATTGACTGACCTGCTGTGATTTTGGATGTTTTGACTGATTCAGCCAGGGACCTAAATGCCGGATTCACTTTGCTGCTATAGCAAACTATGAATCTGTTTTAAACCATGTTATTTCTTCCTTAGCACTGTGCTTTACTGCCTTATTTATTTTGTGACTAGCACTGAACCTTTCTTTTTGTAACATTTACTATAAAAAATGAATTGTTGGAAATGTGCAGTGCAGCACTACAGCCCTGTGTTTTCAGATTTGCAAGCAGAATGTTTGGTAGAAAAGTAGTCTTCTGAGCTTTTCTTCTTGCGCTGTGATGACTGGCTTGGAGCCTACACATTTCATGAGTACACAATAGGGAGTTGGGCAAGACTGCAGAAATAAATTTTATTAACACACAGTCTCTGCAGTACCAGACAGAATAATCTCCTTTAGTCTCCTCTAGCTGGCACAGCCCTCTTTGAAGCAGGTCAAGTCAATTAGTTGTCTAATATGTGACATGTTTTATTTCATATCTGGCTTAATTAAAGATTTGGTAGAATCTATTTTTAAACTGATCCTTTCTATTTGAATATCCATATCAGCTAAAATTAATTTTGAGATCTAATATTATATACTTACAGATATCCTAACATCTGCTCCTGTCCCTCGGTCCATTCATATTTTCCATCTTGGAGGCTTGACACACTGTAGAATTAAATCTCCTCAAAGGTGGAGTTCCTCAGCAATTATCATAAGTGACAGATTATTCTGAATTTATATGGTGCATTATTTTACATTAAAGAGAAAACACTAAGGACTGAAAAATCTTAATTTCCTCTTATTACACAGTTGTCTCCAATACAAAAATCCTCTGAGGCTTTGTTGAAATTTTCTCCTGTTGCCTGCTCCATCGCTTTGTTCAAAGCAGACACTGTCATACGTCACCCAGGAATCTGTATAGCAAATAACTCATTTTATGTGTGGGTCCTCAGGTACTCAGGTCCTCAGATATGACAACTTCCACTCAGAAGTGATTGAACAGGCTACAGAAGAAGACTGCAAAATGGTGGAAACCTCAGGCGAGATATAAATTACGAGGGAACTTCTAAACTAAGGCCAGATGTTTCTAGGAGTTTCCTTTTAAATGTAAAAGTTAAAATGTCACTAACTTTTCAAAAAAACATATTATATGTCATAGAGACCCCATCTTTCTCTAAAACAAATGGGGAGAAGTGCACACATAGTGGACTTTCTCTCCTTGGTGCATGAGGCGGGCTCCATAGAAGTCTGTAGGCCCATCTCGATTCCGTCCCAAGCAGTGAGGAGACAGCGCTATTCTATGCGCGCTCCTCGCCTCTCCCTCTAGAGATTGGTCAAGGTCTCAGTGCTCAGTCCCCCACTGATCAAAACTTCTGATAAGTCTCTATGATTAGTGACCTTTTAAATGTGAACTTCAGTAGAAGTGCAAAAGAACAATGACATGCCTGAAGCCATGGCTGCCACTTTGGGTAGGGTCTTTCCCATGATAGAATGTTGGACACCACTAATGTTCATTGTTAGGTCAATTTCACAGTCCGTGTTTTGTCAATGTTTGATCTGTGATTTCGAGCCAAAACCTGGAATGAAGCCTACACAGAAATAAAGTACATGTATAATGGAAAGATTTGCACCTGTTCTGTTTTTTGGACCTACACTGGTTTTTGCTCACAATCACTGATGAAAATCACTGATCAAACACTGACTAAACAATGACTGTGTGAAACCGGCCTAAAGGCTCTTTTACACTGCTCGGTTGAGCAGATGATTGTCAGGAAGGAAGCATTCCTTCCAAGTGATCACCGCCATTTACATGCAACGATCTCCTTCACAGTATGGGGAGTAACAATCGCTAATGCCATCACTCGTCCCTATACAGAATCTGCTGCTGGCAATGACAATGATTTAGTTGACCACATGAAAAATCCATTTACTCGATGAACGAGCATTTCGTTCATCGGGTGGTACCTTTACACCAGCAGATCATCACTAACGAGCGTTCCTATGAATGCTTGTTAGCAATAATCTGCCCGATGCTCGGGAACTGTAAAGAGGCCTTTAGGGTAAGTTATTACATGACTGAAATGCAAGTATTTGACATTTGCATTATAATGCTGAAAAACACTGCCTGTGGGATTTCAACATACAGTATGTATAACTCTAAACATAGTCATTATTAGTAACAGTAAAGTATACAGTATGTCTGAATAAAGTAATATGATTAATTAAAATATACTGCAAACCAGGGCTCTGATAACCAGTTGTAAATCGCTGAATAGCTGACCACAGCTTGAGATTACATTTGAGCTGATTCATTTTGACATTAGTTCAGTGCAATTGCTATGGATTTCTTCCTTTCTCTGTAAGTATTGTCACAAATCTCAATAATCCAGTCTACATTCTGTATGGCTAAATAATAAAAGTGCCACTTATGTCCAGTAAAATATCAATAATATCACAAGGTTCATATTAACATAATAATACACTGTAGTTCTCCCCTTTCTAAAGGCCTCATAGACTATGTTTATATAATTGTCTCATGTGTAAAAGGGCCTTCATATTCTACTTGTTATTTCACGTTAGTAAGCCTCTGTTCACACTACAGTTTCAGTTCCTGTTTACTGCAGATTCATGACAGTTATGCCAGATTATTTTTCAAACTGACCCCAGTGAATCCTGACAAATACCAGTGACTTTATTAGGCTTCATTTGGGTTATGGCAATTGATTCTGATAAAGACCAGAAAAAGGGAACAGTTTTGTGCAGTTTTCTCCATTCAGGTCAAGGGGAGTTACAGAAGCATAATAAAGTATTATTTCAATATTCAATGCTTTCATACACTTAGCTTAGTCTTGGAAGGGTTTCTCAAATCACAGCATATCCTATTTTCTGCATGATTGCCAGTGTACAGTAGCAGGTCTAGGAACATTTCCCACAGCTACTTCTTTAGACATATGTTCAACTTTGAAGATCATTTCTCAGTTTCCATATAGAATGAACCTTTAAGAAAATATATGCCGCTTTGAAACTATATTTCATCATTCATTTTGTATCAGTCTTGAGTTATAGCTTATATTATAGTGCTGTGCTGGATACACAGCTCTGCCGGCGTCAGAGCTGAACGTACCCAGCATTGTTTGCTGGTTCAGACATTGCTGTAGTGATTTGTCTTCTAGGATTTATGCCCTTTACATCAGGTTGTAATCAGTAATCATGTATAGGGAAAATTATCTGCCCCACTGCACTGTGGGAACTCAACTAAGCTGTTAGGAATCTGTCTATTTCCAGTGACAAAAAGCAGAATTGTGAATGCAGCTCTGGACTATAATACAGGATTCAATTTAGGATCAGTACAAGATTATACAGCGTATTTACAAAGTTACTCATCTTTTTATGTAGATTATATACAGCCTGTAATGTATTGCTCAAATGTAAGGAAAAATGTTGTCACATAAAGCAATCACATATATTAATACCACTATAACCTTGCTGTATCTGGAGCATGCAAACTTACAGCAATAGGCTTAACCTCCTAACAGTCACATTAAAATTGGAAAAACCCTCCCAAAAATATATACTTTTTTATAGTAGATTTTTAATATGTCCACAGTAAATCTTGTTGGCACACAACTCAGGTGAAACAATTGCATTTTAACCAGTGACATAATAACTAGTGGCATAATTAATTTTAGCCTTAAGGAACAATAATATTTTCCCCAGCAGTCATAACTTTTTATTTTTTTCTTCTAAATTGTCAGCTCTGCAGCTGCCTCCCCCCTCCTTCAGACTGAAGTGGAGGGGCGGCTGCTTTAGCTGCTCATATCTCTGGTTTGGTAGCAGCTAGAGCTGGCTAAAGATATGGTTTTGTATTTTTTGAAAGTTGGCATTCCAAGCTTTCAAACAATACCAGAATGACAACATTATCATTACTACATGAGAAGATATCACTGTTAGAATTCGGGATGCATTGAATGTAGCTGAAAGTAAAAGTAAAAGCAGGTTTTACTGCGATTATTCCCAGCTCAATATAACTCGGGAAAAACAGATGGTTAAAGGGGTTGTGCAGTGGTATAATATTGATGCTTGTGCTTAGGATAGGTCATCAAAATCAGATTCGCAAGGCTCTAACTGCTGGCGTCCTCACTGATCAGCTGTTTGATGGTGTCAGGGCACTTATGCAAGCACTGTGTTTAATTCTAAGTCTTACTGCACGCTGTCTCCCATGTAGCAGAGAGGCAGTCAATACAACTACTCATTCCATTAACTTGAATGGGACGAGCAGTTGTAATTACACTGCACCGCTGCTACATAAAAGATACTGAATAGCATGCAGCGCTCACACAAGCACCCTGACCCCTTTAAACAGATATTCATTGGGGATTTCAGGAGTCAGACCTCCAATGATCTGATATTGATGACTAATCCTGTGGACAGATCTTTAACCCCTTAGCAACCACCCAAACAACTTTTTTGGTGGTCACTAAGGGGCCTTAGGTTGGGCTGCCGCCTTTTCACAGTGGACCGGTCTAAGCGATGCATGGGTCCCCCATGCAGTGGAGAACGGGGACTCAGCTCTCACATGAGAGCTGCGCTCCTGCTCTAACAACCTGGACCAACAGTGCTAATCCAGGCTGTTTATTCCGTTAGATGTCTCAGGCAATGGCACCCGCCACATGTAAGTGGTGATAGAGGGAGTGGACTCCCTCTGTCTCCCATTGGCGTGCCACAAATGAGATCTTGGGGTGCCAATGTGTGTATAGGCAGGCTGGGACCTGGTGTAGGCCCCATAGGAATAGTGCATTGCATTTTAGAAGCCAACAAAAGATCACCTGTTGCAGTCCCCTTGTGAGGATATTAAGTGGTTAAAAAAGTTTAAAAAAAAAACATTTATTGAATAATAAAAAATTCCAATTAAAAATGCTTATTTTTCATTAAAAAATGCTTGTCAGTGAAAAAAATTGCAAAAATAAAATCTCCCCCACATAATTGGTATCATCACGTCCATAATGATTTTTTTAAGTTTGTAACTAATTCAATTCATTTAGAATCAATTTGCTCATCTCTAATTAAGCTTTTATAACACTGTCCAATACATATACAATTCCCCTAGATCAGTCTTCCCATATCACCTACACCTCACCTACCTTATTCTTCCCCATAAAGGAAGTGTCATGTCCTTAGGTGACTTGTTGGGATACACAGTATATACTTCTATCTGCTCAATACAATAGATCACAGTACATCAAACAGCATTACAGCAGACTTCATGACAGCAAAGACACCTGGAGGATTTCTGCACTGAGACATGCTGTATGCCATAAGATTATACAGCTAATAAAAGTACATATAATATTAAATGTCTTACTGATGAAAGTTTATCTGACAGTGTTTGCAGCTTAATCTTTTATTGGCCCATGTCTGCCCATTCAAATAAAAACCTCTTTTATGGGTGATTGCTGAGTAATAATCATGTGTAAATAAGATAAAGGGAAGGAGAGATGCATGTTCTGTTCTCTGGCTGCAAACAATAGGATTTGTGGAACAACATACAAATTAATTCTAATAACCCTCACAATTTTTCCATGAAAAAAGCAGCACAGGATCATGGTCCTTCACATAAAGTAATATAAACAATTTAGAGGCTCAGTCATTAATGTAGTTGACTGAGTTATGCAAAAAAAGAATAAATAAAGCACTGTAAATCTGATTATCAGCTATATATTTACTGATGTATCTAGTTCTTTTCTGACCCTTTGTTTACATGCAGTTGCAAAGATGTGTGTGTGGGGGGGTGGGGGATGGGGGGTAACAACAATCTCTGATGTTTTCCTCATGAATATTTGTTGATACACACATGATCTTCTCCCCTACCTGTTTTTGTGCAATGCTCTGCAGACACTTCTTCATAGCCAGCAGAAGAGTACAGAGGAGATGACTCATCCATTCTGTTTTTGTAGGGTGAGGAGGGAGGAAACATCCTATGCACAGTATTTGTCTCTTAATTGTCTGGAGAAGAGTAAACCCTGCAGCTGCCCAATACCTGAGGCAGATCCTCCAACCTTGAGTCTGTGCTGCTGATGGCAGAAGGGGTTAAACTGTGCTGAAGAATCCAATGGGAGGGAGAAACGGGTAGACAGCTCAGTCAGCAGATCGGGCAGTGCAGGAAGCGTGGGTTGTCACCCCAACCGGCATGGTCTACAGTGTTGTCCCAGGCCCAGAAGGAGACCTGCTCCCTCAGGCTTGTGCACAGAACGTCATCAGAGCAGGGAAAGAAGCTGACAACAGGTCATGTGAAGCTTAGCTAACTAGGAGAACAGGGCCTCTGTAGATGAAGTAAGTGAACTGAAAATCCCTTACATGCTTAGTTAGAAACATACAAAGAACAAAATAACTTAAACATCATTAACCTTCTGCTGAACCGTTTAATGACCAGGCCTGAAAACGCTTTAATGACTAGATACTAGTGTTGATTGAGTACAGTAGTGCTCGGGTGTTTGGGTGCTCGGGTCAACCACTAGGCACCCGAGCATAATGGAAGTCAATGGGAGAACCCGAGCACTAAACCAGGCACCCCCTGCTCTGAAGAGGGGAGGGTGTCTGGTTCATAGGGAAAAGTGAGAAAATGGTGGAAACACCACTGAAAGGGTTTGGGAACAGCATGGGGAGGATGTCTGGATGCATCATGGACTCCAAGGTCGCTGCTGGGAACGATGTTGTCCGAGTATTATGCCACTTTTACGGAATGACAAGAATACCCCCCAGAACCAAATATAACATCGATTTTAGAGGAAATATTGTTAGGAAACATATATTTTCTTTATATATAAATAGAGATGAGCGAAGTGATTCGTCGATTCGTTGATTCGTATCGAATCTTGGGATTTTCCAGCTGCGAAGCGAATCCGAATATTAGGTGATTCGCTTCGCTTTTGTACGCATCGCTATGTAGTTTGTCTGCTAAATTATACGCTATTCTACGTATAATTTAGTTACTCTATATGCTGTTGCGCAGACTCCTCCCTGGTAGTTACTCTACACGCTGTTGCGTACGAATTCTATTCAGCGATGCAGACTCCTCCATGGTAGTTCCGCCCACTTCTCCTGCGTGCGAGGAAGACGTGGCAAGTCAGCAGAGTAAGATGGCGGCGAGACAGCGAGGTCCTGACTGGGGAAGCATGTTGTGGGCAGACGACCCCTATAAGGAGAAGGAACCGGAGATCTATCTCTCACAACTCAACAGGAAGTCGGATGAGGTGCCTGCTGAGGTGGTGACTCCACTGGCTGACAAGGCGGAGGAAGCAGGAGTTCCCGCTCCGCTGCGCAAGGACTACTCCTTATGCCAGAATTTGATGGTCCCTGAGGCTGTCACCCGGAACGCCCAGATCCTCTGGGAATATAAAAAGCTGGTGGAGGAGTGGGTGGTGCAAGTTTTGGAGCACCCACGGTCCGGTGACCCTAAGCTGGAGCACCGAAGGGGAACCATTATTTGGTTCAACGTGGAGTGGGGAGTCGGTTTCATCGGCGATGAGACGGCGGAGGAATTATATGTTAACCGCCGTTCGGTTAAGCGGCTGTATCTTCCGCCCGTATGCCACAATCTCCACGCAGGGGATTACGTGGAGTATACCCCCATGAAGAGCCTCCAAGGCCCCTTTGCTACTGGGGTGAAAATCTTAAAGCGACCACCTACTCCTGCAGCGCCCCCGGAAGACTGGAGTGAGGAGGCCCAGGCCACAGAAGAGGCTTATGACCTTGAGACCTTGAGATTTGAAGAGAAATCCCAAGGTCAGGATCAGCCAGAACCCCTGATTCCTGATTTGCCGCCACCGCCACCGATACCACCGATCCTTCATGTGGGACAGATGACCACGAACACTTTCGTGTACCATCCAACTGTGGTACAGTACCACTACCAACTGCCATGCCCATGGCAGTTGCAGGCCGCACAGTCCGCCGCTCGTGCCAGTGTGACAGCCCAGTCACCAAGAAGACCATCCTTGAGAGGTCGGCAGGGGTCTGCTGCCGCAGCCAGGGCTGCTTTCATGATGAGTCAGGAGTGCCCTCTCATGTCCTTTAGCTCCAGCAGCAGTGAGGAGGACCTGCTGGCCTTTAAGTAATTCCAGCAGTTTTCATGGGAGCCACAACATGGACTTATCCTGAAGGGTGGGCACTAGTTGGCCCTTGTTTTTAGTTTTGTTACCCTGTGTTTGTCCTCACCCAGATGGCCATGGATTGTTAGGACTCCGCCCATCAAAAAAAAGTTTTTTTATCCAAGTTGCGCATACGTGCGCCTCATCCCTTTTTTCCCCCTTTTCAGGTTATTTGGGGAGCCCCTCGAAAGAGGGTTTTTTAAAGGGAACCTTTGCTGCTATTTTTTTACCCATTTGGATTACAATTTTGCCTATGTGGATTACAAATTGCGACTGAGTTTGGGACTCTGCTCCAGTTCTATGACAAGCGTCAGAAGAAAAGAGACTTAAACATGTCCGTGAGCATACTAGGTAGGTGATATTTAAAATGTTTATATTATACTTATAATAATGTATTTGCACTATTTACCATAAATGTGTCTCGAATATTCGCTCTGCCTCTGAGGAGTGCACGCCGCGGCCTCTCCTCGTACGTGCCTGCGTATTATGTAATCGCTTAGACAATAGTACGCTGAGATACGTAAGCTATTTGTACGCTCATGCGTACGTCTTCTAAGAAGTTGCGTACATTTTGTAAATGAACGATCGTTATTAGTGAGCGAATGTTCGCTAATAGCACATAATAACGTATATTTTGTACGCAAATACAACGAATCTATTCGTCGAATACACAAATTTTAGGAAAAGTTCAGCGAATTTTCGGCAAATAATTTTTTCAATGATTCGCTCATCTCTATATATAAAGTGCAAGTAGTAGCAGGCCCTCACCCCTAATATTTTACATGGTCAGATCAGCAGCAGGCACTCGCCCCTAATGTTTTAGACGGTCAAATCAGCAGTAGGCACTCGCCCCTAATGTTGTAGACGGTCAGATCAGCAGCAGGCACTAGCCCATAATGTTTTAGACGGTCAAATCAGCAGCAGGCACTCGCCCCTAATGTTGTAGACGGTCAGATCAGCAGGCACTCGCCCATAATGTTTTTGAGTGTCAGCAGCACTCAAGGTCAACATGTCAGGAGGAAGACCAGAGTGAAGAAGTGGAAGAGGAGGTGGTAGACGATGAAATCACTGGCCCAACCTGGGAAGGTGGAAAGCCGAGCGAGGACAGCAGTACAGTGGGGGAGGGATCCATAGCACCGCAACAGGCTGGAAGAGGCAGTGGGGTGGCAAAAGGGAGAAGGCAGCTGTTCCCTGGAGCCTTCCCTTGTGGCAATCTCCCTTGCCAATGGGTAGGTGTTCCGTAGTCTGGCGCTTTTTTGAGGAAAGTGTTGACGATAAAAGAATTGTCATTTGCAACCTGTGTCATACCAAAATGAGCACGGGCATGAACACTAGCAACCTGACCACCACCAGCACGATCCTCATGGCAGCAAAGCACCCTGATAGGTGGGCCAAATGCCTGGGTCCACAATCAGGGGTCTGCGGGTCACACCACTACCTCCTCTTCCCCTGTGTTACGTGCTAGCCAATCCCCTGTCCAAGATGCAGGCCCAGATGCCTGCAGCCCTGCACCTGGACCTTCACAAGCACCATCAGTGAGCACATCCACTTCTGTGTCCCAGCGCAGCATACAGATGTCCAGATGTCCATACCCCAGGCCTTTGAACAAAAGCGCAAATACCCAGCCACCCACCCACAGGCCATAGCACTAAATGCACACCTTTACAAATTGCTGGCGCTAGAAATGTTGCCGTTTAGGCTTGTGGACACTGAGGCTTTTCGCAGCCTGATAGCGGCGGCTGTCCCTCGTTACTCAGTACCTAGCTAACACTATTTTTGCCGGTGTGCCATCACCGCCTTACACCAGCATGTGTCCCGAAACATAACCCGTGCACTGACCAACGCAGTTACTGGGAAGGTCCACTTAACGACTGACACATGGACAAGTGCTTTTGGCCAGGGACGCTTCATTTCCCTGACGGCACACTGGGTGAATGTTGTGGAGGCTGGGAGCGAGTTGTACCCTGGGATGGCACAGGTGCTACCGACGACAAGGATTGCGGGTCCTACTTCCATCAGGATTTCCGCCAACACCTACATTAGCGGATGCAACCCCTCCTTCTCCTCCTCCACTTCCACCTCAGAATTCTCATCTTGCAGCACCAGCCAGACTTCAGTCAGTAGCTGGAAGCAGTGTAGCACTGCAATGGGGAAGCGGCAACAGGCTGTGCTGAAACTTATTTGCTTAGGTGACAAACAGCACACCGCCGCAGAGCTGTGGCAGGGTATCAGGGACCAGGCTGAGCTGTGGCTCTCGTCACTCAAACTACAACCAGGCGTGGTTGTGTCTGATAACGGCCGCAACTTGGTGGCGGCTTTGGAGCTCGGCAAGCTCACACACATACTGTCACGCTCAGGTGTGGGGGAAAAACCACACAGAGCGTAGGAGGGAAAGGAGATTAGTCCTGGAAACTAAGGAAGTAAGATGGACACCTCCTAAAGGAAACCCTGACTCTAATTCTGACTGACTACCAGTATGAACAGGCCTCAAAGGTAGGCGAGTTCATACACAGGAACCTAAACCAAACTGACCCTATAGGACCCTGGAACTAATGACAGAAATGAGTCTACCTGTTCCTTCTACAGGATGGACGAACAGGAGTCTCCCTCAGGCCAAACAACTGTTTCAACTTAGTGGTTCAGCGGTTTCTCAAAACCTACCCCAATTTGCCTGAGCTGCTGGTGAAGGTGCACCGCCTGTGTGCCCATTTCCGAAAGTCACCTACAGCTTCCGTCAGTCTGGCAATGCTGCAGCAGTGCTTACACTTGCCAGCTCACTGACTGCTATGTGACCTGAGCACGCGTTGGAACTCCATTTTTCATATGTTGGGCAGCTGCAACAAGGTCGGCGCCTTTCCAGTCAGCGAAGAGTGGGCATTGATGTCTGACCTCTGTGAGGTTTTACGCAACTTGGATAAATCTACACAGATGGTGAGCGGCGATAATGCTATTATCAGCGTAACCATCCCACTTTTGTGTCTACTAAAACGCTCACTGCTCACAACGCTTTGTGCATGTGGAAGAGGTGGGAATGGGGGAAGACACTACACAGGGTGATAGCCAGACCACCATCGGTTCATCTTATCAGTGCGAATTGGAGGAGGAGGAGGAGCAGGAGACAGTTGCCCCCATAGCAGGTTTACTCCATCTCTTCGGCGTGGATGGGCCAAAGAGGAGAAAGAGGATGAGGTGATTGAGAGTCATCCTCCTGGTGAGGAGAGCGAAGCCTTGTCTGTTAGGACTCTGGCACACATGGCTGACTTCATTCTCTGCTGCCTTTCCCGTGACCCTCGCGTTATACTCATTTTAGCCAACACCGATTACTGGATGTTCACCCTTCTCGACCCCCGATACAAAGAGAACTTCTCATCTCTTATTCCTCTGGTGGAGAGGATTAGCAAAATGATGCAATACCCTTGTAGCAAAAATTGCTCCAAAAATTTCCATCTGACAACGCAGGCGGCAGATACGTAGTTCCTTGGGAACCCGAGGAGGGGAGACGAGGGGAACACACAGCAGTTCTAACAGAGGCAGGGCGACACTCTCCAAGGCCTGGGACAGTTTCATGACACCCCGCCAGCACCCTCACCCTGATGAGCGGCTTAGTGTCACAAGGAGGGAAAAGTTTTGGAAGATGGTAAAGGAGTACCTAGCTGACTGTGTCAATGTCCTCAGTGATCCCTCTGTGCCTTATAATTATTGGGTGTCTAAGTTGGACATGTGGCACGAACTGACGCTCTGCGCCTTGGAGGTGCTGGGCTGCCCTGCCGCCAGCGTTTTGTCGGAGCGGTTATTTAGTGCCGCTGGGGTCATAATATGTGATTATGTGATAAGCGCATCCGCCTGTCAACGGAAAATGCTGACAGGTTGACGCTAATCAAAATGAACAAGGCCTGGATTGCCCCGACTTCACTACCCCACCAGAGGAAAGCGGCTGAACATGAACTTTAAATGTGGCTTTTAGGGTGTATTGAATACACTGTATTTCCATGCACCCCTTCCTCTTCTCATCCACTTCCTCCATCATATCAAACTGCTTATTAGGCTGCCCTCGCCTTTAAATATTTAAGAGGTTCACCAGCAGGCCCTCACCCTTAATTTTTTAACCTAAAAAATTAACCTCACTCTGGTCCTCCTCCTGACATGTTGACCTAACAAGAACCTGTCCTGCACTGCCCAGCAAACTGGGACATGAAGCTAGGAGTTTTAGATGACTTTGTTTCTTGTACTCTGCCAGCATACACAGTTTCACTGCGCCCAGAGCCATGGCCATCAGCAGCACGCCCACTTCCCTGTCCCTTACTGCTCGCCTTGCTCATAGTAAATGGTATATATGCAAGTTTGTCAAAAGTACAGTTGCGCAGATTTTTTTTAAGTGTATGAGCAGAAAAATTTCACCGAATGGCAGAAATATTTAGAATGCGCAAACGTTATGCAGCAGACGCAGTGCAGGTAATGTCACAGTACTTGTGCTGCGTGTGCAGTATAATGTTTGTGCAAGGAGGCACAGATAGTATAGGGCTAGAAATTGGGTAGGCAGGGCTAGTTGTTCTGTTTAAAAAACCCAAAAGTCCTTTTAAGGACTATTGTTATATCTGGCTGCAATATTTTTATTCTTGGGGGTGCAAAATTAGCTCAAGTTTGCCTAATCTTAACACCAGCTGCGCAGCGTGTGCAGTACAATGTTTGTTTATTCTAAATACCTGACAGCCATTTCATCTTTTTCTGCCGCTAATCAAGCCGACATTACATGTGCTGCATGTGCAGTACAATGTTTGTTTATCCTAAATATCTGACATCCATTGCATTTTTTTCTGCCGCTAATCAAGCCGACATTACATCTGCTGCATGTGCGGTATAATGTTTGTTTATCCTAAATACCTGACATCCATTTCATATTTTTCTGCCGCTAATCAAGGCTACATTAGTAATGTACAACTAGCCCTGCCTAGCCAATTTCTATCCCTACACTATCTGGGCCTCCTTGCGCAAACATTATAATGCACATGCAACACAAGTGATGTCGCCTTGATTAGCGGCAGAAAAAAATACCCCAGATGTCAGGTATATAGGATACAGAAACTTTATAATGCACACGCTGTGCAGGTGGTGTTTAGGTCAGGCAACCTTGCGCAATATTTGCCCCCCAAAAAATATATATATATATTGCAGCCAGATATAACATAGGATTGATAGGATTTGGCTAGCCCTGCCTAGCCAAATCCTATCCCTACACTATCTGTCCCTCCTTGCGCAAACGTTATACAGCAGATGCAGCGCAGGTAATGTCTCCTTGATTAGCTGCAGGAAAAATGACACCGGATGTCAGGTATATAGGATACATAAACGTTATAATGCACACGTTGTGCAGGTGGTGTTAAGGTCAGGCAAACTTGCGTTATTTTTACCCCAAAAGAAAAAAAAATATTGCAGCCAGATATAACAATAGTCCTTAAAAGGACTTTTGGGTCTTTTAAACAGAACAACTAGCCCTGCCTAGCCAAATCCTATCCCTACACTATCTGTCCCTCCTTGCGCGAACGTTATACAGCAGACGCAGCGCAGGTAATGTTTTATGATTTAGTGCACATGGTGGTTTAACGGTTACTTTAACGTATCACTTCTAGGGGTTATCGACAGTTGTATGCAGCATGTCACTCAAGTTTCCAAGGATCTCAAACAGAACCACGTCCCTAAAAACGATATGGTCCAAGTCCATAGCAGTCCAGGTTTTTCATTAATGCCACATCAAACAAAAGCGACAGTGGTTGGCTGGCAACTGCAGGACATGTAATGGGTGCTATGACTGTTGTTGGGCTGTGTAATGAAGGTGCCACCTGTGTCTGGATGTTAGACAACAAAACCATGGAAGTTGCAAATGCTTGTCAACAGATCAATTGATTCGCTCGACTGGTGGTCTGTCTGAGACATCTGGAGCCCGTTCACCATATGTCTGTCCCCTCATGTAACCACTGCTCACAACACCTCCTAACAACTAGGTCATATTGGCCTAGATGGCAAGAAATTCATCAAAACCATCCTGCTTCTCTCAGGCCAATGATGTTGCCTCTCTCAAAGTCTGGCAACAAGACAAAGTGTCTTCATGTGTGTCGTAGAGGTAAGTCATCACTGAACGATCTCTCACGAAGAGGTACACTGCCTCTGAGAGCCTTTTTATAGGGCAGTGGGGGAACAGGTCCTCTGTTGACAAGACACAGTTTCTGTTCTGACCATGCCTGTAATCATTTACATATCTGCCTGAGAAATAACTGTATGCCATGTTTCACAGCAATCTGACATTTCTATCTGGGTGTGTTTTCAATGTTGTCAATGAGTGTATATTACAACACATTATAGAAGTCCAATGCTACACCAGATTATTGTGGCTTTGGGCTAAACCCTAAGGGCATTATTATGTGCTCCCCTGGTATTCACTCTGCATCCCCTGTACAGGGATCTGGACTTTGCAGCAGGAAAGCAACCAGACTGCAACCTCTTGAAATAGTACCAGTATAGTTGGAAGCTGGGCAAAGAAAATGTACCAAACCCACAGGTACAGTCTGAACAGTAACTTATACTGATTGTGTGGGGTTTTGGTAGAACTTGACTGTAGGAAACTTGGCTGAATGGCTGAGATGCAAGGAAACTACACCACAATCGCAGAATCAGTCTGGACAGTCTCTATACTGGAACTGTGGATAATGGCAACACAGAACTGGAGACACTAGGAGAGCTTGTGGATGGGGTAATGATGGGTCTTGGAACGAGGCAGGCAGGAAATAAGACTCTAGCACAGACAGGCAGACAGACTAGGAGAACTTAAACATGAACTTGAACTGAAAGCTGAACTGTGAGGTCAGAAGTACACAAGTTGGGTACATGACAGGAACACAGACAGGAACACAGACTGGACAACGCAAGAGAATTGCTGAAGCACAAGTCTTCCAAACACCTTTGTTGGTTCACAGTGAACCATAAGCTCAGGTACTCTCCTCCTGGACAGAGTGTCTTATATACTCAAGGACCATAAGCTATCGGCTGAGGAAGGATTTGCAGAAGTACGCATTGGCCATTTAAGAGACCACAGGTGAGCATGCTTACATCCAAAGGGAACAGAGACTGGAGCATTGGAGACAGCAGCTTGCAGAGGATGCCAGGTAGTATGATGAGTCAGCGTCAGGCATGGACCACTGACCTAACAATAACAAGTTATGTACACCATATATAATAACACGTTATATATGTATTATATACTAGACCATATAGGTTATATAAACCATATTTACAACAGGTTACATAAACCACTGAAATAAAATTTCTGCATGTTGCCAACTTTATTTTTCCCCACAAAGAATCAGTTGGAAATCCTGGCACGCTACCAATGTATTGCTTTGAAATATTATATGAAGAGTGTGCTATCTGAACAGTTTGTTTCCATTGACGATGATCACCTAGCATTTTACCTAATTGTTAAAATATTTGTTCACATATCTTCATATTCTCAGTGCTGTCTGAGGCTGTCAACCTTATAGCGTATCCAACTCTTATAACCACTGAGATTTGAGAAGCTCTAGACATGCCTGCCTTTAAATAACTAAGCAATGAATTTGTGTGCTTTTATATTGGGAATTTAAGTCTAGACAAAAAGACCTGTTAACAGTTGAAAGGAGATTTTTTTTTATTCATCTTAACCCTCTCTTGCTGGAAATCTACAGTGCCTTGTTTAAATTGGCATCGACATTTGGAATACATAATTGCCATACTATCTTTTATCCATTTGAATCACGCCAGACTGATAATTACTGGTGTCTCACTTAAGTCATTCTGGCTGCTCTGAATCACACAGGAGATACTTGGAGACTTGGTGTTACATTTGGAGGAAGGAGTAAACAAGATAAAACGCTAACCAATGTAGGAAAATCTGTAAGGTAACAGAGCTGAATTTGTCAATGTACAATATATGTGTATGTATCCATATGTTCTGTGCGTATACAGGGGGCGTAACTACCATAGCGGCAGACCATGCGACTGCTATGGGGCCCGGGGCAAGAGGGGGCCCAGTCTTAGTTGTGATTATCTCCTCTTCTACTGGGGGTGAAAACTTGGTCAGGACTCTACCCTCTAAAGGAACAACTTTTAGGAAATGAAGCAGTGGAAAAATGTCCCAAAGGGTTTAGGCAGAAACCCTTCTGTCCTGTGTGGGAGGCCTGGTTTGATCCTTGCTATGGGGCCCTTACTTCTCTATGTACGCCACTTGTCATGAGACTGTTCTACTTTAGAGGGTTTGGTCACCTTAACACAATTTTTACAGAAATACTTCAAAAAAACACTATAAGGGAAATAACCTACTCATATAATGTTATAGTAGAATTTCCCCTACTTCAGTACAGCCTCTTCACAGCCTCTTCCCATGAGGAACACAGCCACTGATGGAGAGACACATGACCAGATATGTCCATATGGTCTCCATTGAAAAACTCTGCACACGTGTTAGTCCAGTGTTGTGTTTAGTATTAAGCTAGTCTTGTGGTATAGTCCCGGCAAGCTGTTCTGGCACAGAGCTCTCTGGGTTCTGCACTGCCAGATGTAAAAGCAATGCCTACCGGCCCCATTGACCATAATAGAGTCTGGCTTAGATTCAGCCACTACCCGGCACATGTGCCGGGATTCAGCCGAACAAAAACTTCTGCACAGTCAATGGGGCCGCTGGGCATAGCGGGAACATCCGGCAATGTCATATCCAGAAAGCCCTGTCAGAACTATACCGTGGGTATGAAAGAAGCCTAATTCAATGGAGATCCATGATGGACGGGCCTGGTCATGCGCCCCTACACCAGCTGCTATGTTCCCTGAAGGTAGCATGAGACTGTTCTGAAGAAGGGAACAGGACTTCCAACAGGAGGTCATAATTTCTATTATAATGTTATAAGACTAAGTCACTTATAGTGCAGATTATGGAAAATATTCAGTAAGGAGGCCATCCCCGTTAATTATGCGATTGAAATATGTAAACTAAGTACTTATGCTACCAGCCACTTGCTCTTAGAGTGTAGTCATGTTTTTTCTCAATACAGATTTCATAGGCCAAGTAAGTCAGCTACTCTCCTCCAACCAGCCGTGCCAAGCATTATTGTGGAATTGCTGACCAGAGACAAACAGGATGGTGCACTGTGGGGGAGATTTACTAAGCTGTATGCCAGAATTCTAGTTTAATTTGCACCCAAACCTGGCATCCAAACCTACACATCTAGGAAAACTGTAATAATAATAATAACAATATAATGTTTTGCTAACTAACCATAATATCTCCAAATATTATCCAGAGCTCAATTGTTTACATGTCACTAAATGCTGTTGCCTGATTTGGACACTCTGTAATCTGATATCTTTTCCTTCTGGCCTCCCCCATAAATAGACAGCTGGTGGCAGCTTACCTCTCTGGAGAACAAAGGATCGGGCATGTTGAAATACCAGGGTTGCCAACCATCAAAAAACTCCTGGACAGTTCACAGCTTTGGTTCCAAGGTACTAGTCGGTACTAGATGGAACCAAAGTCGAGTTCGGTTTCAAGTTTTAAAGTGGTTATCCACTTTAAAAATCAGCAACCAAAGGTATTCAACTAAGTCTCGCACAACTTTGTGAATAACTAACTTCGACTCATCGGAGCCCACACATTCTAATACTGTACGGAGACGAATCTCCGTACAGTTTTATTCTGAAGTTTTGAATGAAGCGACTTCAGATTAAGCATCCAAAGCTTGCTTCGCTCAACTCTACCCAGGAGTAATACATATAGACAGCACTCCAACAGCAGTGCAACATTTCAGGCATATTATTGGATGCCCTTTCTCAAGCTGTTGTACATAAAAGACAAAAAATATACAAACATTGTGATATCAAAGATAATGACACTTATGTGCATAATTTTATCAGGATTAATGAAGTTGGTGTCTCTAGCTGCTGGCTGGGGACCAATCTGGATGCATGGAGTTATACATACAATAGGGGTAAGATGATGGTAGCAAATCCAGTTCCGTAATACGTCACAAGGTAAGTATATCAAAACCATGGCGGTATAGACCTACGGCACAATAATACATTTTTGGTTATAATATATAATAATAAGAAGATGCAATATAAACAGTATTACATGATCATAAACATAAACATGACAATACGAGGAGTCAGCAATAAAGTCAGTATATTACAATAACATGTAATTAGATTGCAAAACCTATTTTTTCAGAAAGTGAAGATATATCTCCACCAAGACTATGTGTCACCCTCACGGGCTTCGAAGACCTCTCTCAATGTCTTCTCCTCTTGGAAATTCACAACGCGTTAACGGCAGTATCTTCTCGTATACCGAAGAAGACGCCAGTTTCTCACTAATACCCAATCCACTGTATCAGTGAATGCTTTGGAGAAGGGTTTAAAAAAAGTCACTTCACTTGAACTTCATACGGTTACACTAGCCGAATATTATAAGAAGAAGATAATCCCTAGGGGCCTGAGGTGTAACCTACTCCCCACGCTTTTTTCGGAAGATCCAGACTACTGTCAACAATTTAAAAAGAATACTTAACAAAGCTTCATTCGATATTATCTTGATGATTCTAGAACGAGCGGAGAGATTAGGAAAACTCGAGAGGAATTCAGTTCCTTAGGACGAAATTTGTACCAGAATGTCCAAGCTGAAGAAGCTACCATGATTAAGAACACATTAACACAAAAAATTAACTTCTTCCGCCGAACTTAGAAGACCGGAGACGATCAAAGTTCCAAAGGGACTTACGTGATTACGAGTCCAATCAAGTCTCCTATCACATCTCCTATCAACTATAACCCACAACCCACAGGGGTCAGAAGACCCTCTGGCTCCTCAAACACCAGTGGGGATTTTTTATTGAGAGATTTTTTATCCCGGGACCGACCCAGACCAAGAAGAAGAGGCTGCCGAGGAGAGCGGGGAGGAAGCACCACAGGCATCCACAGAGGTTCCTACCAGAGGGAACCAATTCGGACCAGATCTTATCAACAAAATCAACCACAATAACAGAAACTTCAACCCCCCTGACTGAAGATATCCCCAATAACCTGGTCATCAATTTATCCAATATCAGTCTATCTGACGAAGAAATCTCTACACTGCACATGGGATTAGGATTTGCCCCTACACACCAACTAGACCCATATACACTCGACAAGGAATTAGCCAGATTTTTCAGATCCATCAGACTAAAAGCATTTATCGAAATCAAAAAGCCATCATGGGCAACCAAGACGGAGGAACCCGAGATATCTACATTTAAAGAACAAATAAAAAGAAGCAAACCAGCTAGTACCTATGAAGCACCTAGGAAATATGACCAAGTAGAATTATATATCTAACACGTCCAAGACGATCTCAAGAAACTGGAGAAACGACTGAACAACAGGAAGGTAAGATCTAACATAAGCTACAAACAGAGACTGGCTCTTAAGAACTTGAGCAGTTACAAGAATGTGGTTATTAAACCAGCTGATAAAGGGTCTGGGATTGTCGTTATGAACAAAGGGGACTATAGGGAAGAGATAAGGAGACAACTAAGTGATCACAGCACCTATCTCCCCATCCCCCATGACCCAACAAGGGACTTAATGAAGACACTCACCAAATACATCAGTGAAGCATTTCAAGAAGGTATAATTGATAAGAAATTGATGGAATACTTAACACCAAAAAAAAACGTATTCCTATAGTATATACACTGCCCAAGGTTCACAAAAACCTACAGAACCCCCCAGGAAGACCAATTGTATCCGGTTGGGACTCCCTTTTCCAACCTGTTTCAAATATGTTGGACTACCTCCTAAGACCCTACGCATCTGAAGGTCGTTCTTTCATACAAGATACGACTGACTTTCTTAATAAAATTAACAACATTCACCCAGATTGGGACAAATGTACCTTGGCTACTATGGACGTTTTGAGTCTTTATACTAACATACCCATAGAAGAAGGTATAGAATGTGTCAAAAATACATTAGATACTCACCATGATTTCTCTGATCTAGAAAAAGATTTCATTTTGAAATTGTTATCCTTTGTCTTGAAAGGAAATTATTTCCTATTTGGAGATGAATTTTTTCCTGCAAACATCTGGTACGGCAATGGGATGTAACGTGGCGCCTACCTTTGCGATCCTTTATATGAATGCATTGGAAGAGAAATATGTTTATACCATCATCTCTTTCAGGAAAATGTTCTTATGTGGGTACGCTTTATTGATGATGTGTTCTGTGTTTGGCAGGGTCTCCAGGATGACCTCCTAAAGTTCCATGAGTCCATGAACTCACGTGTTAGTACCATCTCCCTTTCTCTGGACATGAACAAAACTGACATTTCTTTCCTTGACGTACATCTGAAGGTAAGGGATGGTAAACTCATACTGTAAGTGACTTATACACAAAGCCAACCAACAAAAACAGCCTACTACACTACACTAGTTGTCACCCTCCTGGTCTTATTAAGTCACTACCTCGCTCACAACTCTTACGAGTGAAACGTATAGTTTCGAACAATAGCTTAGCCAACACAAGACTATCAGAGAAGACGGAGAAATTTAAGAAGAGAGCTTTCCTTAACCACATCTTACAGGACCATCTCACACATGTAACAACAATAACCAGAGAAAATCTTCTAATCCCCAAACTTACACATGGGTCCAAAAAATCTAAAAGGATCCCATGTGTCACTACCTTTTCAACACAGAGTAATGAAGTAAAGAGAATCATCTTCAAGAACTGGCACATATTACAGAGACACTTCCCATCAATCTTTAGTGACAAACCCCTGATGTCATATAAGCGAACAAAGAACCTCAGGGACATACTTGTTAAATCTGATATTGGTCCCCAGAAAACCACAATACAGAAAACCATAACATCTTTTCCAAATAAAGGGACATACCCATGTCTGTCGTGCGCACGGTGCGGTAATGTGACAAAGGGACCCACGTTCACTCATCCCTCCACTGACAAAAAATTCCCAATTAAAGGCCACTTTTCATGCCTCACTGACCACGTGGTCTATTTAATCAAATGCCCTTGTGGACTTGGATATGTTGGTGAAACTATGCAGAAAATAAAAGACAGGGTATCACGACACAAATCCAACATACGAACCAAAAAATAGAAGCCCCACTGGGTTCATTTTATCCAACATCAACACACTGTAAGCCAACTTCGCTTCCAAATTATTGACTGGGTTCCACCCTTGAGACGTGGGGGAGACCGTGAACGTATGCTCCAAGAGAGGGAGATGAAATGGATCAAGGACTTAGGTACATTGCAGCCTGGTGGTTTGAATAAAGAATATTGGTATTGCTAACTATCATATAAACTAATAATCTTTCCCTTTAATTTTTAGGACCTTGGAAGCTCAGAATGGGGTGGAAACACTCCTAAATATGAAAAATATGGAAATGGTCTCCCAAAGTGTTATATTTCCTTCACTAGATTTGCTTCACCATAGTCTGGTTTGTAGTCATCATATCCTTAGATTCGCAAGTGTTGAATATGCAGTAGTACTTATAGTGCTATAACTTTCTCTTACTATAGTCCCCCTTATAAGTAAGTTACAGATACTAGGTCCTCTCAACCACCTTGTATTGTATAATGATGCATTATTTCCTTGTACATCATTTTTCAAATTATTGTTTACCTTAACAACCCTGCCCCCAGACATAGGTACTGCATTACCTCCTCCAAGATGGCCGATGATGCCCCAACATCATACTGGGCATGCGCCGACCCGTTAGCCTAACCTAGTCTATTAAGCCCAAATCCAAGATGCAGGCACATAGAGGATAATTTATCCATCATGTATGCGTACCTATGTCATGCTTATATAACAGAGGGACCTTAATTCATATATCTACCTGTAAGAGACTCACCATATTTTATACATCTCCAACTGGTTTTGCAATCTAATTACATGTTATTGTAATATCCCGACTTAATTGCTGACTCCTCGTATTGTCATGTTTATGATCATGTAATACTGTCTATATTACAACTGGATTTGTTACCATCATCTTACCCCTATTGTATATATAACTCCATGCATCCAGATTGGTCCCCAGCCAGCAGCTAGAGACACCAACTTTCATTAATCCTGATAAAATTATGCACATAAGTGTCATTATCTTTGATATCACAATGTTTGTATATTTTTTGTCTTTTATGTACAACGTTGGACTGCTGTACTTACTAAAAACCTGGCCTAAATAAACCAAATCGCAAAGCAACAAATTGGAGTGCTGTCTATATGTATTTGATCTACAAGTAAGAAAAGGATCCAGAGGTGGAGAGTGGATCCAAATTGATCGTGCACCCCCAATATCTATAATGCCCTTTCTGCATTGTCCCCTGTAGCTCTAATGCCCCCTTACAGTTATAACTCCCCTGTATTATAATGCCCCCTGTAATATGTATGTGTATATATATATATATATATATATATATATATATATATATATATATTTTGCAATGGATCAAAATATGGCCATGAATATGGAAAGTGTTTCTGTTTTTCATGGCCATTTTTTTGCATTGTAGTGTGAATGCAGCCTAAGACTGGTGGTACTTGAACAAATTATTATGGTGATTATTATTATTATCATTATTATTATTATTCAGCTCACAGTAAATGCTGGTAATGAGTTCTTATCAGTATATTGAGCGTTAGACCTGTACTACTTATAATCTTTATCGTTTATTATGCTTTTCCATTTTGTCCATAAAAAACATTGGTTGTCTGTGTTTTTTGGATAAGTTATCCAGGAAAACAAAAAAAATTCTGGTTGGCAATCCTGCCATGCACCAGGGCAAATTCAAGGTCTTATACAGATCCCAAATATCACAAAAACTAAATTTCAGTAATGGCATCAAAATTGCCTGGGTCAGCGTCTACATTAGGTAAATCTGGGCAAAATCACGGACCCGCTACGATCTACACTTGTGGTCGCTATCACCCAAGGGCACACATAACGTATATCCTTCTATTGGATGCAGTATACCAGGCCTTATTTCTCTCTAGAAATGGTAGGAAAAGTGCAATTTATAGCATTGGATACAGAACAATGCTGAGAGTAATGTGATGAAAATTCACAATTCCTTGGGCTTCTTGGTTCAGAATGTTAATATGTGAAAGACCTATAATTCTATCTAATAAAAGGCTAACTTACCAAAAAAGCATTATTTTGTCCAGCACAGGGGAAGTAAAACGTGATTAAGTATTGAGTATTTATTTTATGGATTTCTACACAGCACTATTCAGGCAAGGAACAAATAAAACAATTATGAAGATTGAGTAATGGCAAAAGTTGAGCCTAATCTGGATGCATTACTGGTTATTATGCACACAAATTATGAAATGAAATGTGAACTATACTTCAGGCTACACAGAACAAGCTACATGAGGCTCTAGAAAATAAATAAGGTGAAAAGGAAGTTACAAAATTAGTGTTGTAAGGAATGATACGCTTTAAACGGTTAGAAGGCAGAGATAAATGACTATGCAGCAATCTCCTTGCCGACAGTATGGGGAAATGTATAGTAAGATCTATGTGAGTTTACAAATACAGTATACAGTATATGAAAACAAATATATAGGGATATTGCACAGTGAACATTTTCGATTAGGTTCTTCTTTTAGGCCCCATTCACACGAGCGAGGTTTTCTGCCTGGGTGCAATGCGTGAAGTGAATGCATATCACCCACACTGAATCCTGACCCATTCATTTCAATGGATCTGTGTACATGAGCATTTTTTTCACACATCAGTTCTGCATTGTGTGAAAAACAAAATTTACTGTAGCTCCAGTTCACTATTCCATCAAATCAGTTAGGCCTCTTTCACATGAACGATATGGATTGTGTCAGGGTGCGTTCAGGATGCATTCAGTGAAACTCGCACCATTTTGCAAGCAAGTTCAGTCAGTTTTGTCTGCGATTGCGTTCAGTTGTTCAGTTTTTTCTGCGCGGGTGCAATGTGCTTTGATATGTTTTTCACACGCGTGATAAAAAAGTGAAGGTTTACAAACAACATCTCTTAGCAACTATCAGTGAAAAACGCATTGCACCCGGACTGCATCTGGATGTAATGAGTTTTTCACTGAAGACCCATTCACTTCTATGGGGCCAGGGATGCATGAAATATAGAACAGAATATAGAACATGCTGCAATTATCACGCAACGCAGAACTGATGTGTGAAAAAACAACACTCATGTACACAGGCCCATTGAAATGAATGGGTCAGGATTCAGTGCGGGTGCTATGCGTTCACGTCACGCATCGCACCCATGCGAAAAACTCACTCATGTTAAAGGGGCCTTAAACTTACATGAGTTTATTTTCTCTGTCAATGATAGAAATATGTCTGCATGCTTTACACCCAGCAGATTGGAATCTAAGCTTCCTTTCACACTAGGTAAAGGTTCACTTTAACCCCTTCGCGCCCAGCGCCGTACATGTACGGCGCTGGGGCGATGCGGGCATATGGCGCCCGCTCGCGGGTGCGGCGGGCGTCATGGCCGGCAAGTCTCTGCTGTTTCTAACAGCAGAGACTTGCCGCTACCTACTACATCGGCGGCGTCTTCCGGGGTGACTAGATGCCGTGATCACACGTGATCACGGCATCTAGTTGCGTTCGCTTCCGGGTGGTGTACAGACACCCCGTGTGGCCAATCGGGGTGTCCGTACACCATATGAAAACTGTAATCCTCGCTGGTGAGGATTACAGTTTTCAAAGTGCAATTCTTATTCTGGCCACTAGATGGCAGGCCAGGATAAGAAATGAGCAATTCATGGATTTCTGAGTCTATAAAACCCAGAATTGCTCATAAAGAAAAAAAAAGCCACAATATATAAGCCCATATTTGAGCTTTCTAATAGTAAAAAAAAAAATAAAAAAAATGTTAAAAATATATAAAAATAAAAAAGATGTAAAAGTTCAAATCACCCCCCTTTCCGTATAAGTAAAAAATAAATACCTAAATAACAATAAATATAGACATCATGGGTATCACCGTGACCGAAAACGCCCGTACTTTTAAAATATAAAAAAAAAAATTCCAATACGGCGAATTGTGTGGCGGAAAAAAGCGTCCAAATGGCGATTTGCCGTTTTTTTGTCGCTTTTTTTTTTAAAAAAAATTAATAAAAAGTGATCAAAAAGTCATACACACCCCAGAATGGTATCAATAAAAACTTCAGATCGTCCCGCAAAAAATGAGCCCTATACAGCTCTGTACACATAAATACCAAAAAGTTATAGGGGTCAAGATTTGACAAGGAAAAAAAAAAAGGGCAACTTTCTAATTATTTTATCACTATGAAAACGCAGGAAAAACTATACATATTAGGTATTGCCGGATTCGTACTGACCAGTAGAATGAAAGTAATGGATTAGTTTTAATGCACATCGAACGCTGTAAATAAGAAACCCGTAGAACTGTAGCGGAATAGCGTTTTCTTTGCAATTTCACCCGGTTTGGAATTTTTTTCCCGCTTCCCACTACACCGTATGCAATATTAAATGGTGGCGTTGGAAAGTACAACTTGTCCCGCAAAAAACAAGCCCTCATACAGCTATGTGAACAGAAAAATAAAAGAGTTATGGCTGTTTGAAGGCAGGGAGCGCAAAACGAAAATGCAGAACCGAAAAAAGCTCCGGGCGCGAAGGGGTTAATGCCCTTGCTCTGAATCTAAATACCCTCACCAAGGTAAGGTGGCTTTTTGGCACACCTCCAGCCAGCATTTATCAGTCAGGGCACATTCCCTCTCCCCCCCCCTTCCCTTCCCATCGAGGTACACCCCTGGCATCCAAACTCGTGTATTCTACAGCAGTGTGGATTAAGGGCTCATGCACACAGCCATTGCCGCAAATGTCAGCTTCGCAAAACAAGGGTACGGGCCATGTGCGCTGCACATATTGCAGAACGATACGTCCTGCACATCTATAGAACAGTGCTATCCTTTTCTGTAAAACGGACAAGAACATGTTCTATTTTTTTTGCTGGTGCCACGGAACGGACATATGGATACAGACAGCACATGGTGTGCTGTCAACATCTTTTGCAGCACAATTGAAGTGAATGAGTCCTCCTCTGACCCACAAAAAAAAATGCGGTCCTTATATACAGCGTTCTAGGGCAGTGTTCCTCAACTCCAGGCCTCAGGGCCCACCTACTGGTCATGATTTGAGAATATCCCACAGAATGAATACCTGTAGTAAGTCCTAATGCACTGACACTAATTGTATCACCTGGTCAATACTAAGGAAATCCTGAAAACATGGCCGGCAGGTGGGCCCTGAGGACTGGAGTTAAGGAACACTGTTCTAGAGGATGGTCTTCTCAAAAAATGTCCAAAACACACTACAAAATCCTGATTTTTATAGAGCAGTGCCATTTTTGTCAGCCAATATCTATGCAGTATTGTAAGTCAAAATCTGATACATAAACAACAGCGGCATCCAATAAAATGAAGTATAGAGAGAAAACAATGTTCGAAGTCAGTTATCTCACATTATAATATAAATGTACAGGACCAGAAGTCTGCTGAAGGGAGCAAGAGTGACAGAAAGCAGGTGAGTGCACAGTGCACAGTGTAGGGGTGTGTTAAAAATTCGCCAAAGTTGGACAATCCCTTTGAGAAGGTACTACATTTTGTTTATGTATTTAGTGCAATAATTTATAAAACACTAGGGGAATGTATGAAAGTTTCTCACGGTCTTTGTTTCCAAGAGCATCAAATCACAACACAGCTTTATATTTTCAACAGCGGAATAAAATGTGATTAAATGCTATAGGCAAGTTGCCCTAGTGTTACCTGTCTAAGCTCCCCTAGACAGGTACCAGTAAGCTGCAGAGGCAGACTTCTCAACCTGCTTTTGTTCTCCTTACCTTCCCCCTACTTGTCTAATATATTTTAGCAAAAAAAATTTTTTAGCAAAAAAAATTATAATGTTACATGCTTCTATGCATATTTCATCTTCTGCGCCTCTCCCTATCTTCACAGTAGTAACCATAGAGGGATAGAGAGGAGCAGGACTACAGTGATCAGGGTCGGCAGCAGTTGAAACATGCAGGGAAGGCTGAAGCATGGAGAACAGAGGCAGGCTGAGAAGCCTGCCTCTGCATTTTACATGTACCCACCTTCAGCTTTCAGTAGACGCTGAAGACGTAATTTTCTGGTAAGGAAACAATTTGGTATCAGTTTTCTAATAAAAGATAACATAATTCCCTTATAAAGTATATTAGAAAAAAAACCTTTAAACTACAGCCCCTACACATTAAAAATGTAAATGATTAATAAATAAAATGCAAGTTATAATGAATCTAAAACTATCAATCTGCTCAACTCCTCCTACTCCATACCATGCCGCCTGCAGACCAGACACTTTGTTCAGCTACACAAGTAAGTCTACAGTCATGGCCAAAAGTTTTGAGAATGACACAAATATTATATTTTCACATGATCTGCTGCCCTCTGGTTTTTATGTGTGTTTGTCAGATGTTTTTATCACATACAGAAATATAATTGCAATCATATTATGAGTAACAAAAGCTTATATTGACAGTTAGAATGAGTTAATGCAGCAAGTCAATATTTGCAGTGTTGACCCTTCTTCTTCAGGACCTCTGCAATTCTCCCTGGCATGCTCTCAATCAACTTCTGGACCAAATCCTGACTGATAGCAGTCCATTCTTGCACAATCAATGCTTGCATTTTGTCAGAATTTGTAGGTTTTTGTTTGTCCACCCGTCACTTGATGATTGACCACAAGTTCTCATGGGATTAAGATCTGGGGAGTTTCCAGGCCATGGACCCAAAATCTCTATGTTTTGTTCCCTGAGCCATTTAGTTATCACCTTTGCTTTATGGCAAGGTGCTCCATCATGCTGGAAAAGGCATTGTTGATCGCCAAACTGCTCTTGGACGGTTGGGAGAAGTTGCTCTCGGAGGACATTCTGGTACCATTCTTTATTCATGGCTTTGTTTTTAGGCAAGACTGTGAGAGAGCCGATTCCCTTGGCTGAGAAGCAACCCCACACATGAATGGTTTCAGGATGCTTTACAGTTGGCATGAGACAAGACTGGTGGTAGCGCTCACCTCGTCTTCTCCGAATAAGCTGTTTTCCAGATGTCCCAAACAATTGAAAAGGGGATTCATCAGAGAAAATAACTTTACCCCAGTCCTCAGCAGTCCACTCCCTGTACCTTTTGCAGAATATCAGTCTGTCCCTGATGTTTTTTCTGGAGAGAAGTGGCTCCTTTGCGGCCCTCCTTGAGACCAGGCCTTGCTCCAAGTGTCTCCGCCTCACAGTGTGTGCAGATGCACTCACACCTGCCTGCCGCCATTCCTGAGCAAGCTCTGCACTGCTGGTAGCCCGATCCCGCAGCTGAAACACTTTTAAGAGACGGTCCTGGCGCTTGCTGGTCTTTCTTGGGCGCCCTGGAGTCTTTTTGGCAACAATGGAACCTCTCTCCTTGAAGTTCTTGATGATGCGATAAATTGTTGACTGAGGTGCAATCTTTCTAGCTGCGATACTCTTCCCTGTTAAGCCATGTTTGTGCAGTGCAATGATGAGTGCATGTGTTTCTTTAGAGATAACCATGGTTAACAGAAGAGAAACAATGATGCCAAGCACCAGCCTCCTTTTAAAGTGCCCAGTGGTGTCATTCTTACTTAATCATGACAGATTGATCTCCAGCCCTGTCCTCATCAACACCCACACCTGTGTTAATGGAGCAATCACTGAAATGATGTTAGCTGGTCCTTTTAAGACAGGGCTGCAATGATGTTGAAATGTGTTTTGGGGGATAAAGTTCATTTTCTAGGCAAATGTTGACTTTGCAAGTAATTGCTGTTAAGCTGATCACTCTTTATAACATTCTGGAGTATATGCAAATTGCCTTTATAAAAACTGAAGCAGTAGACTTTGTAAAAATTTATATTTGTATCATTCTCAAAACTTTTGGCCATGACTGTAAGGATGGAGACATGTCTAACTTATCAGGAAGTCCTCTCACTATGTATGGCCAGATTCTCAAAGATGCAAAAAGTATAAATTTAAAGTGATTTTCAGGGTTGTTAATATGGCTAAATAAAAATGTAAAATAAACCAAATTGGTATATACTTAGTAACTTAGTTTTGTTTCCACACTGTCAGTACCTGCCTGCTTCTTTCTTTTGCATCCATATGGGATTAAGTGAGGTTCATGGGACCCTGCATGATCAAAACAGCCCATCTCATATCATCATATAAAGTAATCTAAGCATCAGGGCTGTGAAGTCAGTAAGCCAAAGTTCTGACTTCAACTCTGTCTCCTTTATATTATCACAGTCCGATTAAGGCTCCAACTCCGACTCTACAACTCCGACTCTACAGCCCTGGTAAGTGTGAATATCATGTCATAGTGGTGAGCCTCAATAAGCTGCCCAAGCATGTGACATCAAGTCATGTGAACATCATATGTCACTTGTGATGTTATGTATGTGAATAATAAACAGAAAGTATAAGCTAAGTATATTACAATTTTTTTTCCAAGTTTTAGTCCCATTAAAAGGTTGCCTCACTTCAGTAAATGGCATGTAAAGAAAGTTAATACAAGGCCATTACTAATGTATTGTGATTGTCCATATTGTCTCCTTTGCTGGCTGGATTCATTTTTCCATCACATTAAACAATGCTCGTTTCCATGGTTACGACCACCCTGCAAACTATCAACAGTGGCCATGCTTGCACACTATAAGAAAAAGCTCTGGTCTCTCTGGGGGCCGGGACCGCGGGAGTATGCATAGGCCAGCACTTCTTCCTGTAGTGTGCAGGCACGACAACCGCTGATGGATTGCAGGGTGCCCGTAAGACCTGTAAAAGCCACCAAAGTAGGCAATAGGGATGAGCGAACCCATGGAGGTTTGGCAGTTTCGGACGAACTTCAGGTCAAAGTTCAGGTTCGGACCCCAACTTGACCCCGAACCCCATTGAAGTCAATGGGGACCCAAACTTCACTTTATTATTTTCCCTTATAACATGGTCATAACTCACCTCTTCCACTAGATCGCTCTACAGCAGCTTCTTCTATCTTCACTGATCAGGACCTGCCCAAGGACCTGCGAAATGCATGATGATGTCACCACATGGGAGAGCATGGTGACGTCATTGCGCACATCACAGGTCCTTTGGGGGGTCCTTTTCAGTGAAGATAGAAGAAACTGCTGCAGAGTGATCAAATGGATGTGGCGAGTTGTTTGGTTTTTTTAACTCCTAAATGGCCATATTGTTTTGCATTCTGTCTTAAGAATGCTATTATTTTCTGATATAACAATGTTATAACGAAAAATGATAAAATTACCGGAACACCAAGCCCGGACTTCAGTGAAAGAATCTGGGTTCGGGTCCAGGTACAAGAACTCGCAGAGTTCGGAACGAACCTGAACTTTGCAGTTTGGGTTTGCTCATCCCTAGTGGCCAATATGGAAAATCACAATACACAATATTAACTTTCTCTACATGATAAATGCCACTTACTGAAGTGAGACAACCCCTTTAAAACAGAGATAAAATTCTTGGAAAACCCATTTAAACAAAATGTGACTGCTTTGTGGAACGTGATTGATGACTATTAGGCTACTTTCACACTAACTTTTTTATTTTACGGTATTGAGATCCGTCATAGGATCTCAATACCGGAGAAAAACGCTTCCGTTTTGTCCCTATTCATTGTCAATGGGGACAAAACGTAACTGAACAGAACGGAGTGCTCCAAAATGCATGCCATCCGTTCTCACACCAGAGAGCATTGCTGTAGTTTTCTTTCCGTTCTGGGATGCGGAGCAAAACGGATCCATCATGACCCACAATGCAAGTCAGTGGGGACAGATCCATTTTCTCTGACACAATCTAACACAATAGAAAACTGACTTTCACTGGTGTTCATGATGGGTATGTCCTTGCTATGTTAAACATATTACAACCGAATCCATTCATAACGGATGCAGATGGTTGTATTATCAGTAACGGAAGCGTTTTTCCTAAGCTCTGCCGAACCAGCAAAAATGCTAATGTGAAAGTAGCCTAAGTCATATACAGCAAACCTCATAAAATCTTAGTAACTAAGCTAAGGTAGAATTTCAAACAATATTACTGTTTTTTTTAACATCTAAATACCTATACATACTGTTCATTCCAAATGCATTCCAAATGCATGTACAGAAACTGTTCCCGCTCTCAGAGTTTCGCCTCGTTTTCTATATTTTGAGGATACAGAATCATGGTGTAATAGGTAGAGAATAAAGACTAAATTATAGATTCAGTCAATTTATATTTGTAAGTATGGAATTTGAATTTCAATGGCTGCCACCATCTGGAGTTTTAATTCGAGTACAGTACAAGTTATATGTCCCATACGCTTTCTTATAGTGCTTTGCAGATGATCTTTTAGTATACTGCACAAAACTGCAGCTTAAAAGAATCATATTTGGCCTGAATTTCCCCCGTCACTCGATTGCGCTCAAACAAACTTCCCTAGTTTCCTGGAATTTGGACATTTTTTCCCTATGATTACATGTTCTGCATGTGTGCCCATGTGTGTGTGTGGATGAGTGTGTAAATACTGTTTAAGAAATGGAAAAATGCAAGCCATGTGGTCCCTCCCCCGGTCAGTCTTAGGAGGATGCCTGGAGCATTAGCTCAGCTGTTCCAACTTTGTGCCTGGTGTCATTCACTTCCATTAGCAAATTCACACTGACACATAGAAAGACATGGCAGCGGGAATCAAGCTTCTAAAGTCGGAGAGAACGATTCCACGCAGACGTATCTCGCGTAATGACTGCAATGTGTTATTAAACAGAAAATATTGTGGCATTGTTTAAAACACAGAAATAGGATGAGATTTACAATGCCTTTATTCTACGGGTCCAATGTCTTGGTGCCCTGCATAGGATTCCCCCTGCCCTGTGCATTGGCATAGAACAAATTCTATTTTATTCCAAAGTCATTAATACAGATGATCGAGCACCGCGATGCTCGGGTGCTCAGGTGTTCTGGCCGAACACTAGGTGGTGCTCGAGTGCTCGGCCCAGCACCCGAGTATAATGGAAGTCAATGGGAGAAGACGAGGCACCCCCTGCTCTGCAGAGGGGAGGGTGTCTGGTTCATAGGGAAACGTGAGAAAATGGTAGAAACACCACTGAAATGGTTAGGGAACAGCATGGGGAGGATGTCTGGATGCATCTTGGACACCGAAGTCGCTGCTATTAACGATGATGTCTGACTATTACGCCACTTTTACGGAATGACAATAATACCCCCAAAAACAGAAGATATCATTGATTTTAGAGGAAATATTGTTAGGAAAAATATATTTACTTGCGCAAGTGCTGGCAAAAATGACAAGGAATAGACACCCGATACAACCAGTATATAACATAAAGGAGGGCCTCATTCACATTGTGGTACAATTGTTCATGTCGTGGGACTCCTACACTCATACAGCCTATGCACAAAGTGAAAGGGCTGCCAAAAATTACAAGGAACAGGCACTCCAATACACCCTTTATTACACATTAAGGAGGGCATCAGACACACCCTTGAAAAATTCGGATTGATGGCCTGCTGCTGACACTCAAAAACAATAGGGGTGACGTGCTGCTGCTGAGCTGACCAAGTAAAAAATTATGGGTGACATTCTGCTGCTGAGCTGACCGAGTAAAAAATTATGGGTGACATGCTGCTGCTGAGCTGACCGTGTAAAAAAATTATGGGTGACATGCTGCTGCTGAGCTGACTGAGTAAAAAATTAGGGGTGACATGCTGCTGCTGAAATGACCGTCGAAAAAATTGTGGGTGACATGCTGCTGCTGCGCTGACCGTCGAAAAAATTATGGTTAAGGCACAGAGGGATCGCTGAGGACGTTGACACAGTCAGCTAGGTACTCCTTCACCATCTTCCAAAACTTTTCCCTCCTTCTGACACAACACGGAGACATAGACTTTTCCACATGCAGAGCATCCGCCTTTATTGTGAGTAGTGAGCTTTTTAGCACACAGAAGTGGGATGGTTACGCTGATAATTGCATTATCGCCGCTCACCGTCTGTGTAGATTCATCAAAGTTGCTTAAAACCCCACAGAGGTCAAACATCATCGCCCACTCGTCGCTTGTGAAGAGTGGAAGTTGACTGGAAAGGCGCCGACTCGTGTTGCAGCTGGTATTCCACTACTGCCCTCTGCTGCTCACAAAGCCTGCCCAACATGTGGAAGATCGGAGTTCCAGCGCGTGCTCAGGTCACACAGCAGTCGGTGAGCTAGCAAGCGTAAGGCCAGATGAAGCTGTAGGTGACTTTCGGAAATGGGCACACAGGTGGCGCACCTTCACCAGTAGCTGAGGCAAATTGGGGTAGGTTTTCAGAAACCGCTGAACCGCTAAGTTGAAGACGTGGGCCAGGCATGGTATGTGTGTGAGGTTGCCCAGCTCCAAAGCCACCACCAAGTTGTGGCTGTTATCAGACACAACCATGCCTGGCAGTAGGTTGACTGGCGAGAGCCACAGCTCAGCATGGTCCCTTATGCCCTGCCACAGCTCTGCAGCGCTGTGCTGTTTGTCACCTAGGCAAATAAGCTTCAGCACGGCCTGTTGCCGCTTCCCGACTGCTGTACTACACTGCTTCCAGCTACTGAGTGAAGTCTGACTAGTGCTGCAAGATGGGAATTCTGCAGAGAAGGGGAGGAGGAGGTGGAGGAAGAGAAGGAGGGGTTGCAGCCGCTACTGTAGGTGGCAGCGGAAATTCAGATGGAAGTAGGGCCCGCAATCCTTGGTGTCAGTAGCACCTGTGCCATCCCAGGGTACGACTCGCTCGCAGCCTCCACAATGTTCACCCAGTGTGCCGTCAGGGAAATGTAGCGTCCCTGGCCAGAAGCGCTTGTCCATGTGTCAGTTGTTAAGTGGACCTTCCCCGTAACTGCGTTGGTCAGGGCACGGGTTATGTTTCGGGACACATGCTGGTGTAAGGCGGTGACTGCACAATAGTGGCTGGGCACTGCGGAAAGAGGGACAGCCGCCACCATCAGGCTGCGAAAGGCCTCGTTGTCCACAAGCCTAAACGGCAACATTTCCAGCGCCAGCAATTTTGAAAGTTGTGCGTTTAGTGCTATGGCCTGTGGGTGGATGGCAGGGTATTTGCGCTTGCGTTCAAATGCCTGAGGTAAGAACATTTGAACGCTGAGCTGGGACACTGAAGTGGACGTGCTTGCTGATGGTTCTTGCGAAGGTCCAGGTGCAGGGCGGGAGGCATCTGGGCCTGCGTCTTGGACAGCAGGTAACAGATGGGAAGAGGAGGCAGTGGTGAGATCTGAAGACACAGATCGTGGACCCAGGTGTTCGGCCCACCTATTAGGGTGCTTTGCTGCCATGTGGCGGATCATACTGGTGGTGGTCAGGTTGCTGGTGTTTACGCCCCTGCTAATCTTGGTACGGCACAGGTTACAAATTACAATCTGTTTATCGTCAGCGCTTTCCTCAAAAAGAAGCCAAACTGCAGAACAACTAACCATTGGCAAGGGAGATTGCCGCAAGGGGCTTCTCTGGGGAACAGTTGCGGGCCTGGTTGCCGATGCCTGCCTTCTCCCTTTTGCCACCCCACTGCCTCTTCCAGCCTGTTGCGGTGCTGTGGATCCCTCCCCCTCTGTACTGCTGTCCTCGTTCGGCTTGACACCTTCCCAGGTTGGGTCAGCGGTTTCATCGTCCACCACCTCCTCTTCCACTTCCTCACTCTGGTCCTTCTCCTGACATGGTGACCTAACAAGAACCTGACTTAACTGCGTCTGATCCTCATCATCAACCTCTTGAGACACTAGTTGCCCTAGACTTATTGGCAACTGTGTCTCATCATGATCATGCACCTTGTGAGATGCTAATTGCTGTTCCCCACTGTGATCTTCTTCAGACTGTGGATGCTCATGAGTTTGGGAATCAGGGCACAATATCTCCTCATGTCCCACTTCAAGCGGCCTTGGCGAGAGGCCCAAATCAAGGAACGGCGATGAAAAAAGCTCCCCGGAATATCCGAATGTGGGATTACTTCTTTTCCCAGACTCTGCATGGTGGGAGGAAGGAGGATCAGGGTGAGGATGCGGTTGGCCAGACTCTTGGCTACTGAGACTGGACTTTGTGGAAGAAGGGTGGTGCTTAACCGACTGGAAGCATTATCAGCTGAAATCCAACCGACTACCTGCTCGCACTGGTGTGGCGACAACAGTTGCGCCGCCCTGCAAACTGTGACATGAAGCTAGGACTCTTGGGCTCTGCCAGCAGACACAGTTTCACCACACTCAGAGCAATCGCCTCTGCGTTCACCATCAGCAGCACGCCCACTTCCCCGTTCGTTTCTGCTCGCCTTGCGCATATTATATAGTATATATGCAACTTTGTCACAAGTACAGTAGTGCAGATTTTTATTAAGTGTATGATCAGAAAAATTTCACCGAATGTCAAATATTTAGAATGCACAAACGTTATAGAGCAGCCGCAAATGAGGAACAGGGGCCTAAATTAACGGTAGAAAAAATACCAACTGATGTCAGGTATATAGACTTTTGAAAGGTTCTAATGCATACGCTGTGCACATACTGGTAGTGTCAGGCACACTTGCGTTCTATTTGCCCCAAAAGAAAAAAAAATGCAGCCAGATTTAAAAAACACTTTGTGTCTTAGACATAGAACATA
>ONZH01011039.1:0-15564 GCA_900303285.1 Rhinella marina | reverse complement strand
CAGAAAGATAACAGCGAGACAGAAGATAAACATGGAAGATAACAGAACGAGACAGAAGATAACAGCGGAGACAGAGATAATAGAGGAGGCAGAAGATAAAAGCAGAGACGGAAGATAACAGCGGAGGCGGAAGTTAACAGCGGAGATGGAAGATAACAGCAGAGACAGAAGATAACAGCAGAGACAGAAGATAAAAGTGGAGATGGAAGATAACAGCAGAGACAGAAGATAACAGCAGAGATGGAAGATAACAGCGGAGACAGAAGATAACAGCGGAGACAGAAGATAACAGCAGAGACAGAAGATAACATCGGACAGAAGATAACAGCAGAGACAGAAGATAACAGCGGAGGCGGAGTTTAACAGCGGAGATGGAAGATAACACAGAGACAGAAGATAATAGGAGACAGAAGATAAAAGTGGAGATGGAAGATAACAGCAGAGACAGAAGATAACAGCAGAGATGGAAGATAACAGCGGAGACAGAAAATAACAGCGGAGACAGAAGATAACAGCAGAGACAGAAGATAACAGAGGAGGCAGAAGATAACATCGGAGGCAGAAGATAACAGCAGAGACAGAAGATAACAGCAGAGAAAGAAGATAACAGCGGAGGCAGAAGATAACAGAGGGGCAGAAGATAACAAGGAGGCAGAAGATAACACGGAGACAGAAGATAACAGCGGAGGCAGAAGATAACAAGGGCAGAAGAAAACAGCGGAAGAGAAGAAGATAGGCAGAAGAGAAGAGCGGAGACAGAAGATAAGCAGAAGGGGGCAGAAGAAAACAGCGGAGAGCGGAGACAGAAGATAACCACAGCGGAAAGAAGATAACAGCAGAGACAGAAGATAAAGAATAGCGGAGACAGAAGATAACACGATAAGGCGGAGGCAGAAGATAACAGCGAAGATAACAGAAGATAAAGATGAGAAGATAACGGAGACAGAAGATAACAGCAGAACAGCAGAAGAAATGCAGAAGGAGGCAGAAGATAACAGCAGGAGAAGATACAGCGGAGATAACAGAAGAGACAGCGGAGGCAGAAGAGGCAGAGGAGGGCGAAGAGAGACAAAGATAAGCAGAAGATAAAGGAGGCAGAAGATACAGCGGAGACAGAAGTAACAGCGGAGACGGAAGATAACAGCGGAGAGAAGATAACAGCGGAGGATAAAAAGATAGCAGGGATGATGGAAGATAGACAGCGGAGGCACAGAAGATAACAGCAGAGACAGAAGATAACAGCGGAGGCGAAGATAACAGCAGAGACGAATAACAGCGGAGCAGAAGATAACAGCGGAGACAGAAGATAACAGTGGAGACAAGATAACAGCAAGACAGCAAGATAAGCAGAGACAGAAGATAACAGCAGAGACAGAAGATAACAGCGGAGGCAGAAGATAACAGAATAAGACAGAAGATAACAGAGAGCAGAAGATAACAGGAGAAGATAACAGCAGAGAACCAGAAGATAACAGCAGAGGAGAAGATAACAGAGGAGCAGGCAGAAGATAACAGAGGAAAGCAGAAGATAACAGCAGAGACAGAAGAAGAACAGGAGGCAGAAGATACGGAGCAGAAGATCAGCAGAGACAGAAGATAACAGCGGAGCAGAAGATAACAGCGAGGACAGAGAAAAGTAACAGAAGATAACAGCGAGGAGAAGATAACAGCGGAGACGGAATAACAGGAGACAGAAGATAACAGCGAGGCAGAAGATAACAAAGGAGGCAGAAGATACAGAGAGGCAGAAGATAACAGAGGAGGCAGAAACAGAGAGACAGAAGATAAAGACGGAGCAGAAGATAACAGCGGAGAAGCAGACAGAAGATAACAGCGGAGGCAGAAGATAAGGCAGAAGATTAACAGAGGAGCAGAAGAGAGGCAGAAGATAACAGAAGATAACAGCGGAGCAGAAGATAAAAGCAGAGCAGAAGATAACAGCGGAGGGAGATAAGAGAGACAGAGGAGGCAGAAGATACAGCGGAGACAGAAACGAGGCAGAAGATAACAGAAGACAAAAGAAGAAAAGCGGGAGACAGAAGATAAACAGCGGAGGCAGAGATAACAGAGGAAGGCAGAAAGGACAGAGGAACAGAAGATAACAGGAGGCAGAAGATAACAGGGGAGCGGAGACAGAAGATAACAGCGGAGCAGAAGATAAAGCGAGACAGAAGATACAGAGGAGATGCCAGAGAAGATACAGCAGAGACAGAAGATAACTGCGGAGGAAGAAGATAAACAGCGGAGACAGAAGATAACAGCGGAGGCAGAAGATAACAGCAGGATAAAGGAGAAGATAACAGAAGAGAACAGAAGAGAGGCAGAAGAAAAGCAGAAGAGGCAGAAGATAAAGCGGAGGAAAGAAGATAACAGCGGAGGAGACAGGCGGAGACGAAGATAACAGCGGGACAGAATAAACAGCGGAGACAGAAGATAAAGCGGAGGCAGAAGATAACAAGATAACAGCGGAGGCAAAGATACAGAAGGAGACAGAAGATAACAGCGGAGACAAAGATAACAGCGGAGACAGGATACAGCGGAGAAAGATAACAGAGGGAAGATGGAGAAGATAACAGCAGAGAAGATAAGAACACAGAAGGGAGACAGAAGATAACAGCGGTGCAGAAGAAACAGAAGCAGTGGGATGGAAGAGAACAGCAGAGACAGAAGATAACAGCGAGACAGAAGATAACAGCGGAGACAGAAGATAACAGCAGAGCAGAAGATAACAGGCGTGAGGCAGAAGATAGACAGAAGATAACAGCAGAAGGATAACAGCGGAGAAGAAGATATTAGATAACGGGACAGAAGATACAGAAAAGAAGAAGATACAGCAGAGACAGAAGATAACAGCGGAGGCAGAAGATAACAGCGGAGGCAGAAGATAACAGAGGAGGCAGAAGATAAAGCGGAGGCAGAAGATAACAGCGGAGACAGAAGATAACAGCAAAGAAAAATAACAGCGGAGACAGAAGATAACAGCAGAGACAGAAGATAACAGCGATAACAGAGAAGAAGATAACAGCAGAGGCAGAAGATAACAGAGACAGAAGAGAGGAGGCAGAGATAACAGCAGAGGCAGAAGATAACAGATAACAGGAGACAGAAGATAACAGCGGAGCAGAAGATAACAGCGAGGCAGAAGATAACACAGAGACAGAAGATAACAGCGGAGCAGAAGATAACAGCGGAGACAGAAGATAACAGCGAGACAGAAGATAACAGCAGAGAGACAGAAGATAACAGCGGAGGCAGAAAGAACAGAGAGACAGAGAGAACAGCAGAGAGACAGAAGATAACAGCAGAGACAGAAGATAACAGCGGAGGCAGAAGATAACAGCAGAGACAGACAGAAGATAACAGCGGAGGCAGGAACAGAAGCGGAGACAGAAGATAACAGAAGACAGAAGATAACAGCAGAGACAGAAGATAACAGCGAGACAGAAGATAACAAAGAGGCAGAAGATAACAGCAGAGACAGAAGATAACAAAGGAAGGCAGAAGATAAAGCAGAGGCAGAAGATAACAGCAAGAAGAAGATAACAGCAGAGGCAGAAGATACAGCAGAGACAGAAATAACACAGAGACGAAGAAACAGCGGACAGAAGATAACAGCAGAGACAACATAGAAGATAGATAACAGCAGCAGGATAGAAGATAACTGCAGAAGATAACAGCAGAGACAGAAGATAACAGCAGAAGAAAGATAAGAGCAGAGACAGAGACGATAACAGCGGAGGCAGAAGATAACAGCGGAGGCAGAAGATAACGGAGCGGAGACGAAGATAACAGCGAGAAAAGATAACAGAGAGGAAAGATAACAAGAGAGGAGCAGAAGATAACAGAGGAGGCAGAAGATAACAGAGGAGGCAGAAGGAGGCAGAAGATAACAGCGGAGGCAGAAGATAACAGAGGAGGCAGCGGAGACAGAAGAGACAGAAGATAACAGCGGAGGCAGAAATAACAGCGAGACAAAGATAACAGCGGAGGCAGAAGATACAGCGGAGACAGAAGATAAGCGGAGGCAGAAGATAACAGCGAGACAGAAGATAACGAGGAGGCAAGATAACACAGAGCAGAAAGATAACAGGGAGGCAGAAGATAACAGCGAGACAGAAGATAACATGGAGATGCGAAGATAACAGCGGAGACAGAAGATAACAGCGGAGACAGAAGATAACAGCGGAGCAAAGATAACAGCGGAGGGAGAACAAAAGATAACAGCGGAGACAAAAGATAACAGCGGAGGCAGAAGATAAAGTGGAGATGGAAGATAACAGCGGAGACAGAAGATAAAACAGTGGAGACAGAAGATAACAGCAGAGACAGAAGATAACACGGAGACAGAAGATAACAGGGAGACAGAAGATAACAGCGGATGCAGAAGATAACAGCGGAGGCAGAAGAATAACAGCAGAGAAAAAGATAACAGCAGAGACAGAAGATAACAGCGGAACAGCAGCAGAGACAGAAGATAACAGCAGAGGCAGAAGATAACAGAGGAGGCAGAAGATAAATAGAGGCAGAAGATAAGGAGACAGAAGAATAACAGCAAAGAAAGAAGATAAACAGAACAGAAGATAACAGGGAGACAGAAGATAATAGCGGAGACAGAAGATAACAGAAAAGAAAGAAGATAACGCAGAGGCAGAAGATAACAGAGGAGCAGAAGATAACAGGGAGCAGAGAGCGGAACAGAAGATAACAGAAGAAAGACAAAGAAGATAGCGGAGGCAGAAGATAACAGAAAGATAACAGAGCAGAATAACAGACAGAGAGGGAAGATCAGCAGATAAGGAAGATAAAAGCAGAGGCAGAAGATAACCAGAGACAGAATAACAGGGAGGCAGAAGAAACAGCAGAGGCAGAGGCAAGCAGAAGAAATAACAGCAGACAGAGAAACAGCGGAGAAAGAAGATAACAGCAAGGCAAGAAGATAACAGCAGAGACGCAGAAGATAACACGGAGATAACAGGGGACAGAAGAACAGCGGAGACAGAAGATAACAGCAGAGCAGAAAGAAACAGCGGAGCAGAAGATAACAGCAGAGACAGAAGATAACAGCGGAGACAGAAGATAACAGCAGAGACAGAAGATAACAGCGAGACAGAAAGCAGAGATACAGCAGAGACAGAAAGATAACAGCGGAGGCAGAAGATAACAGCGGAGACAGATAACAGCAGAGACAGAAGATAAAAGAAGATAAAAAGCGTAGGCAGAAGATAACAGAAGACAGAAGATAACAGCAGAGACAGAAGATAAAGCGGAGACAGAAGATAACAAAAGGCAGAAGATAACAGCGGAGACTGAATAACAGCAGGGACTGAAGATAACAGCAGAGGCAGAAGATAAAGCGGAGACAGAATAATAGCATAGACAGAAGATAACAGCAGAGGGCAGAAAAACAGCAGAGACAGAAGATAACAGCAGAGACAGAAGATAACAGCGGAGGCAGAAGATAACAGCAGAGACAGAACATAACAGCAGAGACAGAAGATAACAGCGGAGACAGAAGATAACAGCAGAGGTAGAAGATAACTGCAGAGGTAGAAGATAACAGCAGAGACAGAAGATAACAGCAGAGACAGAAGATAAGAGCAGAGACAGACGATAACAGCGGAGGCAGAAGATAACAGCGGAGGCAGAAGATAACAGCGGAGACGGAAGATAACAGCGGAGACAGAAGATAACAGCGGAGGCAGAAGATAACAGCGGAGGCAGAAGATAACAGAGGAGGCAGAAGATAACAGAGGAGGCAGAAGATAACAGAGGAGGCAGAAGATAACAGCGGAGACAGAAGATAACAGCGGAGGCAGAAGATAACAGCGGAGACAGAAGATAACAGCGGAGGCAGAAGATAACAGCGGAGACAGAAGATAACAGAGGAGGCAGAAGATAACAGAGGAGGCAGAAGATAACAGCAGGAGACAGAAGATAACAGCGGAGGCAGAAGATAACAGAGGAGGCAGAAGATAACAGAGGAGGCAGAAGATAACAGCGGAGACAGAAGATAACAGCATAGACAGAAGATAACAGCGGAGGCAGAAGATAACAGCGGAGACAAAAGATAACAGCGGAGGCAGAAGATAACAGCGGAGACAGAAGATAACAGGGGAGACAGAAGATAACAGCGGATGCAGAAGATAACAGCGGAGGAAGAAGATAACAGCAGAGACAAAAGATAACAGCGGAGGCAGAAGATAACAGCGGAGACAGAAGATAACAGTGGAGATGGAAGATAACAGCGGAGACAGAAGATAACAGCGGAGGCAGAAGATAACAGCGGAGACAAAAGATAACAGCGGAGACAAAAGATAACAGCGGAGACAGAAGATAACAGCGGAGACAAAAGATAACAGCGGAGACAAAAGATAACAGCGGAGGCAGAAGATAACAGTGGAGATGGAAGATAACAGCGGAGGCAGAAGATAACAGCGGAGACAGAAGATAACAGTGGAGACAGAAGATAACAGCAGAGACAGAAGATAACAGCGGAGACAGAAGATAACAGCGGAGACAGAAGATAACAGTGGAGATGGAAGATAACAGCAGAGACAGAAGATAACAGGGGAGACAGAAGATAACAGCGGATGCAGAAGATAACAGCGGAGGCAGAAGATAACAGCAGAGACAAAAGATAACAGCGGAGGCAGAAGATAACAGCAGAGACAGAAGATAACAGCAGAGACAGAAGATAACAGCGGAGACAGAAGATAACAGCAGAGACAGAAGATAACAGCGGAGGCAGAAGATAACAGAGGAGGCAGAAGATAATAGCGGAGACAGAAGATAACAGCAAAGAAAGAAGATAACAGCGGAGACAGAAGATAACAGGGGAGACAGAAGATAACAGCGGAGACAGAAGATAACAGAAAAGAAAGAAGATAACAGCAGAGACAGAAGATAACAGCGGAGGCAGAAGATAACAGCGGATAACAGCGGAGGCAGAAGATAACAGAGGAGGCAGAAGATAACAGCGGAGGCAGAAGATAACAGCGGAGACAGAAGATAAAAGCGGAGGCAGAAGATAACAGCAGAGACAGAAGATAACAGCGGAGAAAGAAGATAACAGCAGAGGCAGAAGATAACAGCGGAGACAGAAGATAAAAGCGGAGGCAGAAGATAACAGCAAAGAAAAAAGATAACAGCGGAGACAGAAGATAACAGCAGAGACAGAAGATAACAGCGGAGAAAGAAGATAACAGCAGAGGCAGAAGATAACAGCAGAGACAGAAGATAACAGAGGAGGCAGAAGATAACAGCAGAGGCAGAAGATAACAGGGGAGACAGAAGATAACAGCGGAGACAGAAGATAACAGCAGAGGCAGAAGATAGCAGCGGAGGCAGAAGATAACAGCAGAGACAGAAGATAACAGCGGAGGCAGAAGATAACAGCGGAGACAGAAGATAACAGCAGAGACAGAAGATAACAGCAGAGACAGAAGATAACAGCGTAGGCAGAAGATAACAGGGAAGACAGAAGATAACAGCAGAGACAGAAGATAACAGCAGAGACAGAAGATAACAGCGGAGACAGAAGATAACAAAGGAGGCAGAAGATAACAGCGGAGACAGAAGATAACAGCGGGACTGAAGATAACAGCAGAGGCAGAAGATAACAGCAGAGACAGAAGATAATAGCATAGACAGAAGATAACAGCAGAGGCAGAAGATAACAGCAGAGACAGAAGATAACAGCAGAGACAGAAGATAACAGCGGAGGCAGAAGATAACAGCGGAGGCAGAAGATAACAGAGGAGACAGAAGATAACAGCAGAGGCAGAAGATAACAGCAGAGGCAGAAGATAACAGCAGAGACAGAAACAGCAGACAGACGATAACAGCGGAGATGAGAAACAGACCGAGATAACAGCGGAGATGGAAGATAACAGCGGAGATGGAAGATACAGAAGATAACACAGAGACAGAAGATAACAGCGAGATGGAAGATAACAGCAGAGACAGAAGATAACAGCAGAGACAGAAGATAACAGCGGAGGCAGAAGATAACAGCAGAGACAGAAGATAACAGCGGAGATGGAAGATAACAACAGAGACAGAAGATAACAGCAGAGACAGAAGATAACAGCGGAGGCAGAAGATAACAGCGGAGACAGAAGATAACAGCGGAGACAGAAGATAACAGCAGAGACAGAAGATAACAGCGGAGATGGAAGATAACAGCAGAGACAGAAGATAACACTGGAGGTGACAGTCTCTTTATTTATGGGGTTGGTGCAGTCGGCAGAGGATCGGTGGCAGTGGACTATAATCATGCAGTTGTCGGTATTTTTACGGATGCAGTAAATCCTCTGATGAGAGATATCGGCCCCTGACAGCTGTATGAGCGGAGCCCTCATATTTATACCAAGATGCTGATATCTCTGGACAGGATGTTACATTGTTTCTCTTTTCTTTGCCTGTTACCATTTAGAACAGGGACCAATAACCTCCAGCGGTCCGGCTGTTCTGAAACTACAACTCCCAGAATCCTCCTTTAACCTATATGGGAGTTACAAGAGCAGCCAAAGTACGAGTGCATGCTGGGAGTTGTAGTTTCACATCAGCTGAAGTGCCAAAGGTTGCTGATCCCTGAACTACAACATGGAATCTCGTTCCAGTGATTGTTTCAAGATGTTCTCCCCACGGCTGAAAATCAAGACCTCTGCTCCCTGGAGACTACAGGCGTGGTGAGATGGATGATGAGGATAATGGTTCTGTATTGTGGGGGAATGTTGATGCGGATGATGGGGATTCCAGTTAAGATGATGTTTTCTATTATTGTTTCAGACCTGTTCTGTACGTCTTGTTGTCACCCAGTCTTCCCCGAGTCCCGAGGGGAGGTTTTCCATTCAGAAAGCCGGTGATGACCGTTCCTCCCACCGTTTCATTCCACATTTCCAGGATATTTTAAGGCTCATCCTTCATTTCTGTTATTTTTATTGTATATGCCCCATCCCCACATGACAACCCCCAGGTATCGGCTGTCATCACTTCTGTTTGCACACCTCCACTGCAGTGGCCTCTGCTGGATACATGTGGTATTACATGCTGATCTTTCAGACCAGCCTTGGGTTTGTGGGCTCACTAGGGCTCTGTTCACATGTACGTCTGAGCACTATCAGTCAGCGGGATCCATTCTGTGCTGTGAACAGATCCAAAGACCTGGTTTTTTTGCGCTCTTTGGGCGGGGTCCATGATTGTCCGTTGGTTCTCACTGCCTTCCATTATTTGTACAACGCCTTATAAATGAAGCCTCCTGTGCCTTCTCCTCCAGGACTCTGTCCCTTCTTCTCTAGGACCCTGTCCCTTCTTCTCCAGAACCCAATGCCTTCTCCTCCAGGACCCTGTGCCTTCTTCTCCAGGACCCTGTGCCTTCTTCTCCAGGACCCTGTCCCTTCTTCTCCAGAACCCAATGCCTTCTCCTCCAGGACCCTGTGTCTTCTTCTCCAGGACCCTGTGCCTTCTTCTCTAGGACCCTGTGCCTTCTTCTCTAGGACCCTGTGCCTTCTTCTCTAGGACTCTGTGCCTTCTTCTCTAGGACCCTGGTGCCTTCTTCTCCAGGACCTGTGCCTTCTTCTCCAGGACCCTGTCCCTTCTTCTCCAGGACCCTGTGTCTTTCTCCAGGACCCTGTCCCCTTCTTCTCCAGGACCCTGTCCCTTCTTCTCCAGGACCCTGTGTCTTTTTCTCCAGGATCCTGTCCCTTCTTCTCCAGAACCCAATGCCTTCTCCTCCAGGACCCTGTGTCTTCTCTTCCAGGACCCTGTGCCTTCTTCTCCAGGACCCTGTGCCTTCTTCTCCAGAACCCTGTGCCTTCTTCTCCAGGGCCCTGTCCCCTTTTCTCCTGGACCCTGTCCCTTCTTCTGCAGAACCCAATGCCTTCTTCTCCAGAACCCTGTGCCTTCTTCTCCAGAACCCAATGCCTTCTCCTCCAGGACCCTGTGTCTTCTTCTCCAGGACCCTGTGCCTTCTTCTCTAGGACCCTGTGCCTTCTTCTCTAGGACTCCTGTGCCTTCTTCTCTAGGACCCTGTGCCTTCTTCTCCAGGACCTGTGCCTTCTTCTCCAGGACCCTGTCCCTTCTTCTCCAGGACCCTGTGTCTTTTTCTCCAGGACCCTGTGCCTTCTTCTCCAGGACCCTGTCCCTTCTTCTCCAGGACCCTGTGCCTTCTTCTCCAGGACCTGTGCCTTCTTCTCCAGGACCCTGTGCCTTCTTCTCCGGGACCCTGTCCCTTCTTCTCCAGAGCCCTGTCCCTTCTTCTCCAGGACCCTGTGCCTTCTTCTCCAGGACCCCGTCCCTTCTTCTCCCAGAACCCTGTGTCTTTTTCTCCAGGACCCTGTGTCTTCTTCTCCAGGACCCTGTGCCTTCTTCTCCAGGACCCTGTGCCTGTCTTCTCCAGGACCCTGTGCCGTCTTCTCCAGGACCCTGTGCCTTCTTCTCCAGGACCCCGTCCCTTCTTCTCCAGAACCCTGTGTCTTTTTCTCCAGGACCCTGTGTCTTCTTCTCCAGGACCCTGTGCCTTCTTCTCCAGGACCCCGTCCCTTCTTCTCCAGAACCCTGTGTCTTCTTCTCCAGGACCCTGTGCCTTCTTCTCCAGGACCCTGTGCCTTCTTCTCCAGGACCCTGTGCCTTCTTCTCCAGGACCCTGTCCCTTCTTCTCCAAGACCCTGTGCCTTAATCTCCAGTACCCTGTCTCTTTTCCCTCCACGGACTCCAGCGGGTGGACCCTCCTGGCAGTCATCTGGCGCACACAATTTATAGGCTTCTGACTTAATGCAATTCCATGAAAGTGAACATAAATCTCAGTCCCACCCAGGTATCAAAGCGGGGGCCGAGGCCAGGTGAGAGATGGCAGCGATTAAGGGAGGTCATAAAAGAGAAGCGATCCCGGGGATGTGTGAAGCATCAGTCACACCGCTCCATGTGTCCGGCCCTGGAATGCTGCGCTGTAATGCGCCCCCCGTAAGATAAGGCTTATTGGCCCCCCGCTCACCAGTATATTGCATTTCCAGGGAAGTGATTCATGCAAACACCAGCCTCGGCCCTGGGGAAGGGGAGTATTGACTTTGGCCCAAAATACTTAAAAAGAAATGAACTTCTCTGCCTCGTGCTGCAGCTGGTGGGAGCTGAGCGACCAGCCGCTGCACAGCCCCTCCCCCAGTACATCAAATTATATCTGTCTGTTGGAAAGCTGGGTGCCAATCAGTTTGGCCGCCATTATGGATCACACAGGAGATACCATCCACACGATGCAGGAGGACAGGAGTTGAACCAGTGTCCAGGGATGAATTTATTCCAGTGAAGAAGACCACTAACATCTACAGTTCCCACTGCTCCTTCACGGGGTTGTCCAAAAATATAAAATCTGCCCCTCACCTGTCCACAGCCCTGCCTCATTCACTTCAATGAAGCCGGGCTGCAATACCTGACACAACCTATGGACAGGAGTGGCGCTGTTCCTCAGGTGCTTTGTGCTGATCTTGAATTATGTATATATCATGTCTTCTACTCCAGTCACATTCAAAGCTGCACCCAGAATTCTTTTGATTTCCAGTTGGCATCTGCCTCCTATCTCCCTGCTGCCCCCTACTGGTTTACAAACAAATCTGGCTGTGCCGTGGTGCATTGTGGGAGGTACGGCGCTCGTTCTAGGCACTGGAGGCAATGCAACGTACCAAAATGAAAGCTGATCAGCCGGAAGGTGAGGTGGCGGGATTATAAAGCATCTGCTTTGGGTGGCGTCGCCCTTTACCCTCCAGCACCATGGAGTAATATATATATATAATACAATACAATACAATGCGGGATCAGAGAGCGCTTCCCCCACATGTGGGCTCCCCATCCCCCTCCAGCCTGAGTGGCCAGACGTCATCCTCAACGGGATCCATCAGTAAATTCTAGTAGTAAATCCATTTTTTTATCTGTCCTTCGAGGAAAATAAATGGAGCATGGGACGCTTCAGCACTCTTATGGTGATGTTTCAATCTGAGAGAGAAGAATTTGCTGGATTCGTAACTGAGCGTGCGGAAGGTATGATTGAGTCAGGATCGGAGCGACTTTCTGCTGGGGCCTCCGTCCGGGATCTGCCACCTTTCATCCACCTGCACATTTCTGTTCCCTGCGCCGAGTGCCGGGCTCCAGCATTACTCACCATTTTATGGAGCGTGAATTAATCCGTGCGCTCGGACAACCCCCTCTGTGCCTAGGCAGATGGGAGGGGCTGTTGTTGGACCTTGACGCTCAGCAGGAATGTCATGGAAAGGTTTCCACCTGGATTACCACGACTCCGTGCACAAAACAGTTACGATGTTGACTTTCTACGATAGGGCTGTCCCGAAACCTACACGAAGGAACAGAAGCAACGAACGGCGGGATGGCAACCCCTCATCGACTGCTAAATAAACTGCAAAAGGTGCCGGATCCCCCCTCTGCACGCACCCTGTGTCCAGATATTGTGAACAAATGCAAGCCAATGGCAACAACAGGATCCATCAACAGCAGGAAATCACTGAGTCTGTGGAATCAGAACTGATGAATTTTGAAATTCTATAAATTGGGAAAAAATGTTTCAAGCAGAAAAATGTTTTTATAGGTCATAAACTAGAGTGGCACCATGCAAACTAAGCACCTGCTTGGGGACCCATGATTACCTGAAGGGGCCCCCTACTGGTCACAAGCGGTTGGCTGAAAGCTAAAAAAAAAGACTAAACCAGGGGAGGACAATCTGCCTGTGGAGGTGGTTCAGCTGCACAGGGCGGCCCCCGGGGGAGGGGGGCCTCTTCCCATCCGTATAGTAGTAGAAGGAGTGGCAAGGCTGCACTGCTGAGGGTGGGGCTTAGCATGCTGATGGGGCGGACCCTAGCAGTGTAATAATTCACCCCTGATTACAGATGTCTGATTAGTGTTGTCCTGACTGCTGGGACCCCCACAAGTTATGAGAATTGGGTTCCAGTTCAGGTGAATGGTCCAGAATGCTCACTGCTGCTCTGTTCCGGTACCGCACTCGGCTATCTCCAGCAGTCCCATAGAGACGAATGCACGTATCCACGCAGGGGACTCAGGGACCCATATTCAGTGGGGGGGTCCGGCCGCTGGATAAGTCCTTATGGTGGGACAACCCGTTTAAGGACCTGTTCTATCTTGGAGTCCCGTTGGCTTGCTTTTTGCAGGACGACTTGTAGGTTTCTTGGGCGCCATTTTGGAACGCATAGAAATGATTACTCTTTTTATACAGATAGAGAACCGTCTCACCAGCGCCACCTTGTGGACGTGGCTCCCTGTGGGTCCAAATCTGACTTCTTAAAAAGCCTTGGGACATGACGAGGGAAAAAAGCCCAGCCAGATATCCATCCATAGAAAGGTGTTTCAGGATTCTGGCTGCCGGGTGTGATGCCTTGGACGCGGTGCTGGCTCTGCTGTATGGAGACTTACCGGAAGAGCTCCAAAGAGAAATCAGAACCGTCTCAACACCCGGTCTCTCTGTAGAGAGTTACTCCCTTATCTAAGCTGCATCTAAGGCCTCACAGCCAGAATCCTGAGGAGGGGCAAGCCCCCCCAAAACTGCGGTCGGCTATTTTAGTCCTGTCCCAAGGCTTGTTGAAAAGTCGAAAAGTAAGAAGCCACTTCCACAAGGTGGCGCTAGTGAGATGATTCTCTTTCCTTGGGAGGTACGTCTGAGCATATTCTTTTCCCATGGAACATTGCCAGTAAGTCTCCATACCAGGCTGGTCTCTATAAGGAGAGCGATATCCTGACTAACCTTTACCTTTTTTATCATTTTTTTTGTGTTGGAGGAGAACAAAAAACATTTTAACATTTTTTACAACCTAATAGACCTGTAGCTGTATACTTTGTGCCAATAGAAAAGAGGTGCGGCTTAGCGGCTTAGCTTAAAACGCTTGTGCCAAAATTGTGGAGCAAAATATTGGTTCACAGAAAACCAGGAAATTCGGCTTCGCGACGAATGTAATTTTCCCTGAAATTCGGAGTGAAGTCCGAGGCTTCAATTTGCTCAACCTTAATTACAACTTCTACTACTGCTACTAACAATACTAACACTACAACATTTACTGCTCTTACTATTCCTACTATCATTACTACAGTACTTCTACTAATAATACTTATAAGAGCATCAACAAAGATACTGAACCTATTACTACTATTTCTACTACGAATACTGGCACCGCTATAAATGCTGATTATAATGGCACCTTTACTACTACTAGTAAGAAGAGAAAGATTATTATTACTACTCAGGCTGGTTAATCTACTGTTACTATTATGTTACTCCTATTACTACTACTACTAATAATAACAATAATAATAAAAACACTATTGTTACTATTCAGGCTGGTTTATTTCACACTATCATTATAACTAATGTTACTCCTATTACTACTACTACTACTAATATAACTAGAAAAGCAAAAAAAATCCCAATTACCACTGATTTTCTTTTAAATATTACTACTACTAATACTAACATTACTACTAACAAAAACAATACTACTGCTACAGCTACTTCTCCTTCTATTACTTCAGGTATTACTACTACTTCTACTACTATTACCACTATTACTCCTAATTTCTATAACAATCCCACTAATGCTTGTATTACTAATAGTTCTTGTAGTCTACCACAACTAATACTTCTAAAATGATGGTGCTCCTGGTACTATTACTGCTATTCTAGTTCTGGTACTGATACTTGATGCTAATTCTGCTATTACCATTAATAAAATCAATGATTCCACTATTACCTCTATTAATACTACTTATGGCACATCTGGTAATATTACTACTAAAGCTGGTATTATCAATACTGCTATTACTTGAACTATTACTACTACTAACAATAATACATCTGATGCAGTTACAACTATTATTCCTAATAACAATTCAAACAATACTACTGCTCGTTCTATTACTTCTGTCAGTATTACTACTATTGCTGCTGCTATTTGCGGTATTGTGCGGCCTGTGCAGCAGATGTCTTCTGGGTGACACGTCTTCCACATCTGACTGGTTTCTGACAGCAGACCCCACACCATCGACATCTGTGCAGTATGGCGGACGACGTGTTCTGCAGTCAGGCCGCTGGAGCTCATGTCATCGTATAGCAGCGTGGAGACCCTCAGGGGGGAATAAATCTCCTTGAGGACCAGCTCCTGGTGAGCAGAGACGTTCTTCAGCCTCTTTCGCTGTAGGCCTGAATAACTCGGGTGCCTCATGGCTCAGCGTTCACTCATGTACATGCAGCAGGGATGTGGCGGAGCTTGGCCGGTGGAGGACCGCAGGGACCGCTGCAGTCTGAGCTTCCAATATCCCAGAAACAACATGAACAGGAAGGATTCGAAATGTGAAGTTTAGACGTTTGAATGTCTGCATGACGAGATATGTCATGTCGATAAACCATTCCTCAGCCCATGGACCCATCCTGACCATCAGTCACCAGATCTACAGTGCAGGAAGATGGAGGAGACCTCTAGGACCTCTGCAAGACGTCCTGGAAAAATGTTTGCCCCCATAGGACTCCCAGCCTTCAGTCGCTGATTCCCAGCAGAA
>ONZH01011038.1:0-15408 GCA_900303285.1 Rhinella marina | reverse complement strand
CAACTCCGCATCGTGCTTTTTTGGCGCCTATAAACACAGCCAATCACAAGCCAGGAGACTCTACGGTACACCCAGCATCACGTGGGGCCCTTACATGTCGATAGCCAGGGGTTGGCTGGCCTGATCAGGTGACCCTGGAATATACTAGTGACTGCCCGCGGTGCCTCGGCTCAGATGCCGTCTGGTATGTCCGTTAGGGAAGAGCTGCTGCCGTTTCAGGACAATCGTTTAGGGCCCTGCATTTAGTTCTCTCTGTTCACGGCAAGCAATTACCGCACAAAGAAACCAACAGCCCTTCTAAAGGGCTAAAGACATTTTTTTCTTTGCGTCTCCTGCTTGGCTGGCGTGGCTGGCATTCTAAGGTAGCCCGCAGCTATCCGCCCATATATAAACCCACTTATTTTTTATGTTATTCTCAGTGATCACAAATCCATTGGCACACACAGTGTGGGACCCATCTCTGTGTGTCACACTTCAGCACACTCCTCCAATCCGTATATACTGTCCAGATGACACTTTCTGTACGTCACAGAATACAACCAAGTCATTTGCTACCAATAAGTATACATGCTTGATCCTAAAAATCTCTGTGCGACATTTGTCTGGGTCGCAGTCTAAATAGCCACCCGCTTAACCACGGTGTGAGTTAGGTCTCCCGATAGTTCCTGCACGTCACGTTCCCAAAAAAATCAAATTAAAACAAAAATATAAAAACAAAATATAAAAAAAAAATTTTTTTTTGTTGTTTTAGCTCAGTGATACAAATCCATTTTACTCAGCTGCGTGTAACCTTTCTGTGTGTCACAGTTCAGCACACTCGCTCTCAATCCGTATATACTGTCCAGGTGACACTTTCTACGTCCACAGAATACAACCAAGTCATTTGCTACCAATAACGTATACAGCTTGATCCTAAAAATCTCTGTGCGACATTTGTCTGGGTCGCAGTCTAAATAGCCACCGTTAACAAGGTGTGAGTTAGGTCTCCGATAGTTCCTGCACGTCACGTTCCCAAAAAAACTAAATTAAAAAAAATATATAAAAAACAAAATATATAAAAAACATTATTTTTTTTGTTGTTTTAGCTCAGTGATACAAATCCATTTTACTCAACTGCGTGTAAACTTTCTGTGTGTCACAGTTCAGCACACTCGCTCCAATCCGTATATTCTGTCCAGGTGACACTTTCTGTACGTCACTTAATTCAACCAGACTGAACAAGTTTGTGGGTTTCAGTACACCAGGCCAGTTTTTTTTTTTTTTTTTTTTATATCATACACTTATATACAAAAAATGTTGAACCCCAGGGCTAAGGGTCGAGGACGAGGGCGTGGGCGTGGGCATTCAAATACTGCAGGGGGCAGAGGCCGTGGTCCTGGGCAGGGTGAGACAGTACCTGCTGATGAGGGAGCTGTGGAACGCCGCAGAGCTACACTCCCTAGCTTCAATGTCTCAACTTACAGGGACACGTGGTAGAGGACTGTTGAAACCACAACAGTGTGAACAGCTGATCTCGTGGATTGCGGACAATGCTTCAAGTAATTTGTCCACCAGTCAGTCTTCCACGCAGTCCACCCACGTTACCCAAGGGAGCACTCCTCTCGCTCCTCCACCTCAACCTCCTATCCCCCAGTCTGCCCCCTCCCAGGAAAATTGGAATGCGATCCGGCATACTCTCAGGAACTGTTTTCTGGACCCTTCCCAGAGTCACAAACCACTTCTCAGGTTGCTGCTGACCTCGTTCCCAGATGCCCAAGTTTTCCAACTGTCGCAGTCTGTGGGTGATGATGATGACAATGTTGAGTTAGTGGAAGAAGTTTGTAAAGAGGTGTCAGACGATGAGGAGACACGGTTGTCAGACAGTGGTGAAGTTGTTGTTAGGGGAGGAATTCCGAGGGGGAGCAGACTGAGGAATCGGAGGATGACGAGGTGACTGACCCAAGCTGGGTTGATATGCCGAGTGAAGACAGTGCTTCTGAGGCGGAGGCGAGTGCTGCACCAGAACAGGTTGTAAGAGGCAGTGGTGTGGCCAGAGGGAGAAGCAGGGCCAGAGCTGGTGCATCAGCAGCAACTGTTTCACGTAGTGAAGCTCCCGTGGCGAGGCCTAGATGTTCGCAAGTCTGGAGGTTCTTTAAAGAAAGTGAGGATGACCGAACGGACTGTGGTGTGCAACCTGTGCCACACCAGGATCAGCAGGGGTGCCACCACTACTAGCCTAACCACCACCAGCATGCGCAGTCATATGAGTGCCAAACACTCCACTCAATGGAACCAATGACGTTCACCACCTCCTGCGGGTCACACCACTGCTCCTTCCCCTGTGTCACTCGCTGCCTCTGCTAGTCAACCCCCTGCGTCACTCGCTGCCTCTGCTAGTCAACCCCCTGCCCAGGACCCCGGCATGAGCGCCTCCCGCTGGAAAACCACACCTTCGCCTCCATGATCCTCCACAGTGTCCACCAACGTGTCCCAGCGCAGCGTTCAGCTGTCTTTACAGCAGACGCTGGAGCGCAAGAGGAAATACAGTTCCACCCACCCACATGCCCAAGCCCTCAACGTCCACATCTCCAAATTGCTTAGCCTGGAGATGCTGCCCTATAGGCTGGTAGAGACCGAGGCCTTTCGCAATCTCATGGCGGTGGCTGCCCCTCGGTATTCGGTCCCCAGCCGCCACTATTTTTCCCGATGTGCCGTCCCAGCCCTACACCAGCACGTGTCACAGAACATCATCCGTGCCCTGACCAACGCTGTTTCTGAGTAGGTTCACCTAACCACGGACACGTGGACAAGTGCTGCCGGGCAGGGACACTATATCTCACTGACGGCACATTGGGTTAACTTGGTGGAGGCTGGGACCGAGAATGACCCTGGGGCCGCTCATGTACTGCCCACACCGAGGATTGCGGGGCCTACCTCGGTCAAGGTCTCTCAGACGTACTATGCCTCCTCCTCCGACCCCTCCTCCTCCACCGAATTACCATCCGTGGGCACGGCGCCTTCAGTCGGTAGTTCTAGGCGCAGCAGCAGTGCCGTGGGTAAGCGCCAGCAGGCGGTGCTCAAACTGCTGAGCTTAGGTGACAAAAGGCACACCGCCCAAGAGCTGTTACAGGGCATCACGGCGCAGACCGATGTGTGGCTGGCACCGCTGAACCTCAAGCCAGGCATGGTTGTGTGTGACAACGGGCGTAACCTGGTGGCGGCTCTGCAACTCGGCAGACTGACACATGTGCCATGCCTGGCCCACGTGTTCAATCTAATAGTTCAGCGGTTCCTCAAGACATACCCCAATCTGTCTGATTTGCTCACCAAGGTGCGCCACATCTGTGCGCATTTCCGCAAGTCGACCACAGATGCTGCCACTCTCAGGGCAGCGCAGCGCCGCCTACAACTGCCCGCTCACCGACTGTTGTGCGACGTGCCCACGAGATGGAATTCGACATTAAACATGTTATCCAGAGTTTACCAGCAGCGCAGAGCGATTGTAGACTGCTAGATGTCAACTTCCACCAGAACTGGTAGTCAGGTCAGTCAGATTCTTCAAGTCTACAATGAGGAGTGGACGTGGATGTCTGATATCTGCCAGGTGTTGAGCAACTTTGAGGAGTCAACACAGATGGTCAGCGGCGATGCCGCCATTATCAGCCTCACCATCCCGCTGCTTTGCCTGTTGAAAAACTCACTGCTCAGCATCAAGTCAGATACTTTGCGCTTGTCACAAGAGACGGTGGAGGAAGATATGTTGCTTGATAGCCAGAGCACCCTCCGGTCTGTTTTCTCAGCGCGTATCGGAGGAGGGGGATGAGGATGAGGAGGAAGAGGAGGAGAATGTTGGCGAGACAGTAGAGGGTACCAGTGCTCAGTCCTTAACTCTTGAGCGTGTATGGGCTGAAGAGGAGGACTTGGAGGAGGAGGAAATGGAGAGTCAGGCTAGTGAGGAGAGGGAATTCTTGCGTGTTGGGACTCTGGCGCACATTGGCAGACTTCATGTTAGGCTGCCTATCCCATGACCCTCGCGTTAGAAGAATTTTTTCCAACACCGATTACTGGGTGTTCACTCTCCTGGACCCACGGTACAAGCAGAACCTTTCCACTCTCATCCCTGCAGAGGAAAGGAGTATGAGAGTGAATAGATATCAACAGGCCCTGGTGCACAAGCTGAAACAATTCTTCCCATCTGACGCTGCTAGCGGCAGAGGGCATGGTTCTGTGGGCCAAGTAGCGGGGGAGAGGAGGCGAGCAGGCAGCTTGTCCAGCACTGGCAGGGGAACGCTCTCCAAGGCCTTTGCCACTTTTATGTCACCCCAGCAAGACACTGTCACCTGTCCCCAGTCTAGGCAGAGTTGAGGGGAGCTGTACAGAAAGATGGTGAGGGAGTACCTAGCTGACCATACCAACGTCCGTAGCGATCACTCTGCTCCATACAACTACTGGGTTTCAAAGCTGGACATGTGGCTGTCAGAGCGGGTATTCAGTGCAGCTGGTGGCGTCATCACCGATAAGCGTACACGCCTGTCAACTGACAGCGCTGATAGGCTGACACTTATTAAAATGAACAAAGCCTGGATTTCACCGAAATTCAAATCTCCTCCGGGGGAAATCAGCTAAAGATTTAAATAACTTATGTATCCGATTCCTCTTCTGTACTCCTCCTACTCCTCCTCCTCCTCCATATCGTCTTTGCCTAACGCTGACCCAAAAAACGCCATTTTTTAGAGGTCCAACTGGCACTCTTTTACCACAATTTTTCAGGAGGGCCCCCTACAGGCCCTCTATTCAAACAATTTTTCCAGAGGTCCACCTACAGGCCCTCTCTCCAAAAAAAATTTCCGGAGTTCCACCTACAGGCCCACTCTTCAAACAATTTTTCAGGAGGGCCCCCTACAGGCCCTCTATTCAAACAATTTTTCCAGAGGTCCACCTACAGGCCCTGTCTCCAAAATATTTTTCCGGAGGTCCACCTACAAGCCCTCTCTTCAAACAATTTTTCCTGAGGTCCACCGACAGGCCCTCTGTCCAAACAATTTTTCCGGAGTTCCACCTACAGGCCTTCTCTCCAAACTATTTTTCCGGAGGTCCACCTACAGGCCCTCTCTCCAATTCCAGTTTCCAGTTTTATTTGCGCAAACTGCGTAATTTTTTTTTTTGGGATAGGTGTGAAAAATAATATTACCTGTGTATCTATATTGCCCAACATTGGATACGGTAGCAAGTGGAAGACCAAACACATGCTGCCAATAGGGTTCCGCAAATTCCTGGTCCACAATGTCAAGGAGGTCGAGGTTCTGTTGATGAGCAACAAGTCCTTCTGTACTGAAATCGCCGACAACGTCTCCATCTAAGAACCTAAAGACCATTGTGGAGAGAGCGGCACAGCTCGCCATCAAAGTGACGAAACCCAACGCCAGACTGCGCAGAGAAGATAACGAATAAATATCTCTGTGGTTATTTTTGCTAAATAAAAGTTAAATAAACACCAAAAAAAATTGATCTGTTCCTGTGCCTGATCCACCCAAGTTGAATCTGTCCCATCATGAGAAAGTCCCCCCAAGGAGTCCCCACTGTAACTTGCTTCCCATACAACTACCTCACCCCCCGACACCTGTGTCTCGCCATTGTCCACCACCTCCTCAGACAACACTGGTAAATCCACACTGTCAGCACACGGAAAAAGCAAAAGGTCAACAGTTTGCAAAGGTCAACAGATGCAACAGTTTTTCAAAATCCATTCTGGCTGTTGTCACCACCACACACGCTAGCCCAGGGGGCACTCCTCTGGCTCTTCCAGCGAAACCTCCTTTCCCCCACCTACAGGCCCTCTCTCCAAACAATTTACCTGGATAGGGGACGTATTAGATATTGTACTGATGTTTTTTGTTTTTCTTCTTTTAATTGGCAGAGCATGGACACGTCCCCTTAGCTGCAGTGGGAAAGACACTCCCCTGGCCAGAGCAAGCTCTTTTTTCGTTTTCCATGTTCGAATAATCCATGAAATATAGGGTCCCAAGATAGGGGACGTATACGGTATTAAACTGAGACGAATCGATACCATACTGGTTGATGCTACAGTTTTTCAAAATCCATTCCGGCTGTTGTCACCACCACACACACGTTAGCCCAGGGGGCACTCCTCTGGCTCTCTCCAAACAATTTACCCGGGTAGGGGACGTATTAGATATTGTACTGATTTTTTTTTGGTTCTTCTTTTAATTGCCTCCTGCGATAGACGGGAATCGAACCCAGGTCAACTGCTTGGGAAGCAGCTATGCTCACCACTTTACCACCAACAGCCACAGCAACTGATAAGAACAGATACTAAACTTGATGTCAGCTGCAGTGCCAGCATGAGCAGTGGTGTCACCTGCAGGCGGTGATGGACCTTCGTTGCACCTAGTTTGGTGCTTCCCTAACATGTGATGGGTATTTGCCTCGCCTTTCTTGGTCTGGGTGAGCACAATTGCCATGAGGGTAACCACCAGGCTGTTGCCTGAGAATTTGGGGTAATGGTGGAATTAAGCAGCCTCAGAGGCATCCATGCATGCTGCCCCTGCAGTTTCCTGTCCATTTCCGTGGTGTTTCCATCATTTTCTGAGGTTTCCAGGTTTTCACCCAGCCTTCCCTAGGCAGAGCCTTGGTCCCCTGCAAAAATGCTCGAGTCTCCCATTGACTTCAATGGGGTTCGTTATTCGAAACGAGCACCCGAGCATCTGGAAAAATTCGACCCGAGCATTTTAGTGCTCGCTCATCTCTAATAGTGATACTTCATAAAATAATTATTACTTTACATTTCCCATATGTCTACTTTATGTTGGCATCATTTTGTAAATGTCATTTTATTTTTTGGGACGTAAGAAGACTTAGAAATTTATAAGCAAATTTTTAAAATTTTTAAGAAAATTACAACAACCTACATTTTTAAGGAGAAGTTCAGTTATGAAGTCACTTTGTGGGGCTTACATAGTAGAAACCACTCATAAATGACCCCATTTTAGAAATGACACCCCTCAAGTTATTCTAAACTGATTTTACAAACTTTGTTAACCCTTGAGGTGCAGATTTTCCATTTTAATCCATTTTTTCCTGGTTAACAGCCAAACAAACCTCGATATTTATTACTCTAATTCTGCAGTTTACAGAAACACTTCATATTTGGCTGTAACTTGCTGTATGGGCACACGTCAGGGCACAGAAAAAAAGGAGCATCATATTGTTAACGGAGGGCAGATTTTGCTGGAATGGTTTTCAGATGCCATGTCACATGTGAAGAGACCCTGAGGAACCCCTAGAAAGAAAACCCCCAAAAGTGACCCTATTTTGGAAACTACACCCCTCAAGTAATAAATATAGGGGTGAAGTGAATGCTTTGACCCAACAAGCATTTCATAGAATTTAGAAATGCTTGGCTTTAGCCCCAAATTGTTTATTTTTACAAGGGCTAACATGAGAAAATGCATCTGATAATTTGTTTTGCATTTTTCCTGAATACAGCAACACCATATATATGGTTATAAACCGCTGTTTGGGGGACACGGCAGCATTCAGAAGGGAAGGAGCAGCATCAGGATTTTCTAACATGTAATTTGCTGAAATAGTTTTTAGGAACCATAACATTTTTATTTTTTCACCAATGTAGCTAAGTGAGAGCTTGTTTTTTTCCAGGAGGGGGTTGTAGTTTTTATTGGTATCATTTTGGGGTACATAAGTCTTTGAACACTTTTTATAACACTTTGTACAGGTGAATTGGGTAAAAATGGCAATTGTGTCAGTTTTTTATTTTTATTTTTTATGGGGTTCCTCTAGCGGTAAATTTGATATGAAAATTTTATTCTGTGGGTTGATACGATTATGTCAATACCAAATTTATATAGTTTTTTATGTTTTACTACTTTTACAGCATAAATCACTTTTGTGTTTAAAATAAATGATATTTTGCATCACCATATACTAACATCAGTAACATTTTTTATCTTTTCACCAATTAAGCTATGTGGGGGCTTGTTTTTTGCAGGAGGGGTTGTAGTTTTTATTGGTATCATTCTGGGGTACATACGTCTTTTTGATCACTTTTTATAACATTTTTTGTGAAGGTGAATTGGGTAAAAATGGCAATTGTGTCAGTTTTTTTATTTTTATTTTTTATGGGGTTCCTCTTGCAGTAAATTTGATATGATAATTTTATTCTGTGGGTTAATAAGGTTATTACGATACCGAATTTATATAGTTTTTTTATGTTTTACTACTTTTTCAGCATAATATCACTTTTGTGTTAAAAATAAATTATATTTTGCATCGTCATATAGTAAAGTCCATAACTTTTTTATTTTTTCACCAACGTAGCTGTGTTAGGGTTTGTTTTTTGCGGGAGGGGTTGTAGTTTTTATTGCTATTATTTTGGGGTACATAAATTTTTTTGATCACTTTTTATAAAAAATTTTATAGAGGTGAATTGAGTAAAAATGGCAATTGTGTCAGTGTTTTTTTTATTTTTTATGGGGTTCCTCTTGTGGTAAATGTGATATGATAATTATGATATGATAATTTTATTCTGTGGGTTGATAAGGTTATTACAATACCGAATTTATATAGTTTTTTATGTTTTACTACTTTTTCAGCATAATATCACTTTTGTGTTAAAAATAAATTATATTTTGCATCGTCATATAGTAAAGTCCATAACTTTTTTATTAAATCTGAATACAGTTATCCCGTATGGTGAATGGCCAATTGGCCAATTTGCTGTTTTCTGTCACTTAACTGCCTCAAAAAATTGAATAAAAAGTGATCAAATAGCATACTGTCAAACCCGGTCCGGGGCCGGCAGACAGTGCCACTGGTTTCAGGTTGCCCTGGTAACAGGCTAGTCGCTCCTTGTGCAAGGGTGCTGGCCAATCAGGGGTGGTGCTGGCACGTCCGAAGCTCTAATGTCACTGGTCATTTGATGTCATATGCGGCATGTGACTAGGAAACATAGGTCAAATAGGAAAAATAGGTCAGCAGATTGCCTGTGATTGGTGTTATTCTTCTGGATCACCCCACTAGCCTTCTACTGAGTACTTTGTCTACTGGATTCTTGACCTCTGATTTGGACCCTGACCTTTGCCTGATGTTTCCTCTTGGTTTTGACCCTAGCTTGGTATTGTATCTGATCTATTTCTGGTTTTCCCTGTCTGCTCTCTTGGTATCGACTTTGGTGTGATTCTGACTCTAATTTATGGTTCCTGATTCCGCTTGGTTTTGTCTCCCTTGGCCTGACCATGCTTGTCTGTTTCTGTCTTATTCCTGTTTTCTTGGCTGCTGTTCTGCCAAAAGTTTATTATTTTCCTCCTCACCTTTCCTCCCGTATAGACCCCTGCTCTTAATCAGGAAGGGACTGTCAACCAGTTGTGGGCCGCTTTCTAGAGCAGATCATGCAAGTAGGTAGGAACAGTAGGACGAGCAAATTCAGGGTACAGTGCTCCTTATCATCACACATATACACCTCAAAATAGTATTAAGAAAACCGACAAATTGCCCAGCACAAAATGAGCCCTCACACAGCCCCATAGACATAAATGTAACAAAGTCATGGGGGGGTCAAAATATGGCAATACAAAGAAAAAATTAATTTTCTCTTTTATTTTCTTAACTATTAAGATACAAAAGAAACTATATATATATATATATATATATATATATATATATATATATCAGTATCATTGTAATACAGAGAATGAAGGAAGGTGACAGATCAGTTTTACCACATGGGGAACGCTGTAAAAACTAAACCATAAAACTATTGTGGAATTGCATTTTTTTCCAATTCCACCCAATTTGGACTGTGGGGTGTCATGTCGCCATTAAAAAGTGCAACTTGTCCCTCATACAAAAACAAAAATATTAAAAAATTATGACCCTAAAAATCTAACAATTAATTTCTTGAAATAGTATAAAATACACAATAAAAAAAATCAGGAAATGGTGGAACACTCAAATGGTTCAAAGTGGCACTTTGAAAGGTAGAACATTGTGTTTCCTTATTGTTTGTTTCAGGTAAACAAGATCTATTTCAGTTCCTTTTAAAATTGTGCAAATGCTGTGTAAAAAAAAAAAGGGCTGCGTGCAATTTGGGAAAGGAATCGTCCAACTGTTCTTGAGGATAAAAATGCATAAAATAAATAAATAAAAGCTGGTATGAGACATCTCCAACAGGTCTAATGTGAACGCAGCAATAGCTATTTAAATTGTTTTAAATTATGCACATGGTAATTCGAAGCTAATCACCCAGAGCCCATTTCAGCATTTATTCTTTATTATGTCTCCACTTTGGGAATGCAAAGAGCTGCAGATCAGTTGCTGTGTCCATAGAAACTAGTACACTGATTTTAACTCCAAGGACTAAAGTCAGCATCTGCCTGCTGTTGTCTGGGAGAAAGGGGGTGCGGGTCTCTGTGGGGCATGGATGTGGCTGGCTGTTTGTCATGCCCAGGAGTTTCTAATAAAGAACAGAAAGAAAATTAACCCTTTGCTTCATTTGCGCTGTAGCGCGGATCAAGTCATCAGAAATGTAATTAATAGCAGTCGCGGCCCGTATGATGTTTTTCACAAGTGGTTTTTAGACTCACAAGGATATCGCACATTTCCTTTGTAGAGGAAGATCAAATAACATTATGAGATTAGAGCAACAGCGTGAAATAGTCACACAGCTGGCTCGCCAAGCTGGTAGGAAGACATTACCATCCGGGTACAAACTAACCTGCTGAAGTGTATGTAGTTTCAATGCTGTCTCATACATCAGAGCAGCTTGGACTAAAAGGGAAATAAAGCTTGTCTGGCACCCGCCTGTGATCTAACCAAGAGTATGCCAGCCTAGGAATGCCAGCTCTATGTCATGACCTCAAAGAGCCCCGAATGGCCATTATAGTTATTGAATATTGTAATGATGAGAACTATCAAAAGTGACACCGAATATACTGTACACAACTACGGTCTGACAGATGTGATCACCCAGTGAAGTCAAATATATGTTCTCACCAACAAAACAGATGCTGGGCCTTGTCGGACAGTTAGCCACTGGTGCAGCAAAACAGATCTATTAGTTGTCTCCCTATGAGAACAATATGAATAATTATAACACAAAGTGTTCCATCATTTTCCATCTTTCTCATAATCTTCGAAGGAAAACAGCTGATTTTTTGTTGTCTGCCATTCATTACTCATCTCAGAAGCATTTATAAAGTAGAGGCGGCTGCATGTAGCATCCATTGGGGTATAATGATGAGACGAGCGTGTTATTAAGCAAATTGTATCTAATCAAGTCACCAGGCAGATAAAATCTGTAGAGATGATGACATTTTTTACTAACATGCTCAACATTATGCATCCATTAGATTAGGAAGTAATATTCTGTCACTTGAGTTTAGGCTTAGAGTATGAAATATAGCAATATAATCATATAGACTTCTACTGGGCTATGCAACAAAATTAACGTAAGGCACTGGAAATCTAAAGAACTTGCATGCCATATCACTGTGTCTAATTTATAAAATTACCAATTATCAAACATTAACATAGAACAGAGGCTGCCGGGCAAATAGAAGAAGACAATTTGGATCAACTGCACTGTTACTGCAATTATACTGTTTATATAACCTACTTATATGAGGCTCCGTTCACATTACCATCATGCAACCATGACCAGTACAATTTTTGAAACAAATCCTGAAGAATTTGACTGGATATGGGGACCATTTCTTTCAGGGTTCCAGCATTTTTGACAAAAAAGAATAATGCTGCAGGGTAAACCATTCTGGTCTTAATGTCAAAAACACTGGAAAAATGTTACCGTAAACAGAGCATCTTTTGTAATTTATCTCACTATTAAAGATGAGCGAGCACTAAAATGCTCGGGTGCTCGTTATTCGAGACAAACTTTTCCCGATGCTCGGGTGCTCGTTTCAAGCAACGAACCCCATTGAAGTCAATGGGAGACTCAAGCATTTTTGCAGGGGACCAAGGCTCTGCCTAGGGAGGGCTGGGTGAAAACCTGGAAACATCAGAAAATGATGGAAACACCACGGAAATGGACAGGAAACGGCAGGGGCAGCATGCATGGATGCCTCTGAGGCTGCCTAATCCCACCATTAACCCAAATTCTCAGGCAACAGCCTGGTGGTTACCCTCATGGCAATTGTGCTCACCCAGACCAAGAAAGGCGAGGCACATGCCCATCACATGTTAGGGAAGCACCCAACTAAGAAAACCAAGAAAAATTGTTTAGAGAGAGGGCCTGTAGGTGGACTTCCGGAAAAATTGTTTAGAGAGAGGGCCTGTAGGTGGACCTCCGGAAAAATTATTTACAGAGAGGGCCTGTAGGTGGACCTCCGGAAAAATTGTGGTAAAAGAGTGCCAGTTGGACCTCTAAAAAATGGCGTTTTTTGGGTCAGCGTTAGGCAAATACGACAAGGAGGAGGAGGAGTAGGAGGAGTAGAGAAGAGGAATCGGATACATAAGTAATGTTAATCTTTAGCTGCTTTCCCCCGGAGGAGATTTGAATTCCGGTGAAATCCAGGCTTTGTTCATTTTAATAAGCGCCAGCCTATCAGCGCTGTCAGTTGACAGGCGTGTACGCTTATCGGTGATGACGCCACCAGCTGCACTGAATACCCGCTCTGACAGCACGCTAGCGGCAGGGCAGGCCAGCACCTCCAAGGCGTACAGCGCCAGTTCAGGCCACGTGACCAGCTTTGAAACCCAGCAGTTGTATGGAGCAGAGTGATCGGTCCGGATGTTGGTATGGTCAGCTAGGTACTCCCTCACCATCTTTCTGTACAGCTCCCCCCTACTCTGCCTAGACTGGGGACAGGTGACAGTGTCTTGCTGGGGTGACATAAAAGTGGCAAAGGCCTTGGAGAATGTTCCCCTGCCAGTGCTGGACAAGCTGCCTGCTCGCCTCCTCTCCCCCGCTACTTGGCCCACAGAACCATGCCCTTTTCCGCTAGCTGCGTCAGATGGGAAGGATTGTTTCAGCTTGTGCACCAGGGCCTGTTGATATTGATTCACTCTCATACTCCTTTCCTCTGCAGGGATGAGAGTGGAAAGGTTCTGCTTGTACCGTGGGTCCAGGAGAGTGAACACCCAGTAATCGGTGTTTTAAAAAATGCTTCTAACGCGAGGGTCACGGGATAGGCAGCCTAACATGAAGTCTGCCATGTGCGCCAGAGTCCCAACATGCAAGAATTTCCTCTCCTCACTGGCCTGACTCTCCATTTCCTCTTCCTCCTCCTCCAAGTCCTCCTCTTCAGCCCATACATGCTCAAGAGTTAAGGACTGAGCACTGGTACCCTCTTCTGTCTCGCCGACATTCTCCTCCTCTTCCTCCTCATCCTCATCCCCCTCCTCCTATACGCGCTGAGAAACAGACCCGAGGGTGCTCTGGCTATCAAGCGATGTATCTTCCTCCACCGTCTCTTGTGACAAGCGCAAAGCATCCGACTTCATGCTGAGCAGTGAGTTTTTCAACAGGCAAAGCAGCGGGATGGTGAGGCTGATAATAGCGGCATTGCCACTGACCATCTGTGTTGACTCCTCAAAGTTGCTCAACACCTGGCAGATATCAGACATCCATGTCCACTCCTCATTGTAGACTTGAGGAATCTGACTGACCTGACTACCAGTTCTGGTGGAAGTTGACATCTGGCAGTCTACAATCACTCTGCGCTGCTGGTAAACTCTGGATAACATGTTTAATGTCGAATTCCATCTTGTGGGCACGTCGCACAACAGTCAGTGAGCGGGCAGTTGTAGGCGGCGCTGCGCTGCCCTGAGAGTGGCAGCATCTGTGCTCGACTTGCGGAAATGCGCACAGATGCGGCGCACCTTGGTGAGCAAATCAGACAGATTGGGGTATGTCTTGAGGAACCGCTGAACTATTAGATTGAACACGTGGGCCAGGCATGGCACATGTGTCAGTCTGCCGAGTTGCAGAGCCGCCACCAGGTTACGCCCGTTGTCAAACACAACCATGCCTGGCTTGAGGTTCAGCAGTACCAGCCACAGATCGGTCTGCGCCGTGATGCCCTGTAACAGCTCTTGGGCAGTGTGCCTTTTGTCACCTAAGCTCAGCAGTTTGAGCACCGCCTGCTGGCGCTTACCCACGGCACTGCTGCTGCACCTAGAGCTACCGACTGAAGGCGCCGTGCCCACGGATGGTAATTCGGAGGAGGAGGTGCAGGAGGAGGAGGGGTTGAAGGAGGAGGCATAGTACGTCTGAGAGACCGTGACCGAGGTAGGCCCTGCAATCCTCGGTGTGGGCAGTACATGAGCGGCCCCAGGGTCAGACTCGGTCCCAGCCTCCACCAAGTTAACCCAATGTGCCGTCAGTGATATATAGTGTCCCTGCCCGGCAGCACTTGTCCACGTGTCCGTGGTTAGGTGGACCTTCTCAGAAACAGCTTTGGTCAGGGCACGGATGATGTTCTGTGACACGTGCTGGTGTAGGGCTGGGACGGCACATCGGGAAAAATAGTGGCGGCTGGGGACCGAAAACCGAGGGGCAGCTACCGCTATGAGGTTGCGAAAGGCCTCGGTCTCTACTAGCCTATAGGGCAGCATCTCCAGGCTCAGCAATTTGGAGATGTGGATGTTGAGGGCTTGGGCATGTGGGTGGGTGGAACTGTATTTCCTCTTGCGCTCCAGCGTCTGCTGTAAAGACAGCTGAACGCTGCGCAGGGACACATTGGTGGACGCTTTGGAGGATCGTGGAGGCGAAGGTGTGGTTTTCCAGTGGGAGGCACTCGTGCCGGGGTCCTGGGCAGGGGGTTGACTAGCAGAGGCAGCGAGTGGCACAGGGGAAGGAGCAGTGGTGTGACCCGCAGGAGGTGAACGGCCTTGGTTCCATTGAGTGGGGTGTTTAGCACTCATATGCCTGCGCATGCTAGTGGTGGTTAGGCTAGTAGTGGTGGCACCCCTGCTGATCCTGGTGTGGCACAGGTTACACACCACAGTCCGTCGGTCATCCTCACCTCCAGACTTGCGAACATCTAGGCCTCGCCACGGGAGCTTCACTACGTGAAACAGTTGCTGCTGATGCACCAGCTCTGGCCCTGCTTCTGCCTCTGGCCGCACCACTGCCTCTTCCAACCTGTTCTGGTGCAGCACTCGCCTCTGCCTCAGAAGCACTGTCTTCACTCGGCTTATCAACCCAGCTTGGGTCAGTCACCTCGTCATCCTCCGATTCCTCGGTCTGCTCCCACCCTCGGACTTCCTGCCCTGACAACAACTTCACCACTGTCTGACAACCGTGTCTCCTCATCGTCCGACACCTCTTTACACACTTCTTCCACTAAGTCAACATTGTCATCATCATCATCACCCACAGACTGCGACAGTTGGAAAACTTGGGCATCGGGAAAGAGGTCAGTAGCAACCAAGGAA